>JBBGZY010003845.1:0-17232 GCA_037952925.1 Lithobates clamitans | reverse complement strand
AGAGAGTACGAGAGAGAGAGAGAGAGAGAGAAAGAGAGAGAGAAAGAGAGAGAGAAAGAGAGAAAGAGAGAGAGAAGAGAGAAAGAGAGAGAGAGAGAGAGAGAGAAGAGAGAGAGAAAGAAAGAAAGAAAGAAAGAAAGAAAGAAAGAAAGAAAGAAAGAAAGAAAGAAAGAAAGAAAGAAAGAAAGAGAGAGAGAGAGAGAGAGAGAAAGAAAGAAAGAAAGAAAGAAAGAAAGAAAGAAAGAAAGAAAGAAAGAGAGAAGAAAGAAAGAAAGAAAGAAAAGGAAAACACAGGAGCGAAGACAGAGAAAGAAAAAGAAAAAAAAATGCTTTGCTGGAGTTTTTTTTGCTTTCCTCTGGATCAACTGTTGTGTGTACACGGGATTGGAGAATTATTTTCTTCCCTTTTATTGGTTGAACTAGATGGAACTGTTACTGTAAAAAAAAGAAGAAAAAAAAAAAAAGAAAGAAAAATGTGTAAAAAACAAACAAACAGGGGTAGAAGAGTAGGAAAGAAAGGGGAAAAAAAGGGGGAGGAAAAGAGAAAATGAGACAGGAAAGAAACGAGGAGGAGATAGAAAATGAGGAGAAGATAGAAAACGAGGAAAGATTAGAGAAAAATAAAAGGAGGAGAAACAAAAAAAAAGAAATGTAGCACCCTGGAGTTTAAGCAGGGTTGCTCCTCACAAATTGACTTGCCAGGAGTAGTTATCTTGGTTGATTGTTAGAGATCTATTAATTTCTTTTTAAGTTTGGCCTTGTTGCACTTTTCTCTTCTACCACTAGGTGGCCGGATACTTGGTGGTACTAGATACGAGAAGGGCAACACAAGGTCAGATTAGAAGTATATGGGGTATCTCAGCCAATGGGCAGGGGGTTTTCTTGAATCTCTTGGCCTGTTGGGAGAGCCTATATATTTGGGTGGAGTCAGGTGATCTGTGTTCTGTGCCACCCGGACGGCTGTCTGGGTGGACGTGTAATGTATTGCTCCGGCTGCTAGGCTGTCTGAGGGCCTATCCAGAATCAAGAGAGCAGCGCAGGGTTGGGATTGCGACTTAAAGTCCAATCAGAAGTGATGGTTCTGCCAGCCGGAGAACCTGTCATGGTCGGATGTAGAGGGGAAGCTTTCGTGGTCGGAGGTAGAGGGGAAGCTTTCGTGGTCGGAGGTAGAGGGGAAGCTGTCGCCAGTAAGGGACTATCCGTCTTATTACCAGGGACAACAGTGAGTAGCTGTAGCAAGTACCGGAGCAACATTCTCACCAACTGGGGACGGAGAAGAATCGAGAAACTTTAGTGGGTATCAAGCCAGGGACCCAACCAGCGGAGGTGACGCTTGCAGAGCAGCCTTGTGTGTCAAGTCAGGGACCGAGTAGGCCAGTGGGGTGGACGCTTGAGGAGTGTCTGGAGTGCCAAGCCAGGGACCCAGCAGAGAGGCGGGGGGTGACGCTTGCGGAAGATACCACCATGAAGATTAGAGGAGCTCAAGGGATTCGGTGCAGTGAATCAACTAGTCTAGTGAGAGAGACCAGGAGCTCATTGGGCTGAAGAACTACAAGGAGTGATTGTAGTGGAAGTGAAAGGAAACTGTTAATCTTTGTGTTAGGAACTGTTAAAGACTGTTGCCATAGCAGACAGCATTCCTACACATGCAGATTGCTGGATGCCTTTCCCTGCATTGCTGTCCTCCTATCGAAGTCTCGGAGTCTGCCAATTAAACTTGAAACTACCTAAGGGTGTCCTGGCCCTAACCCTCTTTCCCCCAAAAGTTTGTTAAGCAAAATAAACTTTCTTTTGCATTCAAAAAGTGTCTGGTCAGACATCCTTATTTGTATATTTATGCCTGGCATGGGACACAAAGCATTGACGCAAGAGGGTACATGTTGCATGAAGTTGGTATGTGTTGCATTAAGGGTGGGTACATGCTGTAGGAAGGGGTTGTAGGAAAGAAGCATGTGTTTATAGGAAGGGGGTAGATGCTGTAGGCAAGGGGTACGTGCTGTATGAAGAGGGTACATGCTGTAGGAAGGGGTTACGTGTTGTAGGAAGGGGGTATACATTGTAGGAAGGGATTGTAGGAAGGGGGTATGTGTTGCAGGAAGGGGTTGTAGGAAGGGGGTACGTGTTGTAGGAAGGGGATACGCACTGTATGAAGGGGATATGTGTTGTAGGAAGGGGGTACGCACTGTATGAAGGGGATATGTGTTGTAGGAAGGGGGTATACATTGTAGGAAGGGGGTATGTGTTGCAGGAAGGGGTTGTAGGAAGGGGGTACGTGTTGTAGGAAGGGGGTGCGTGTTGTAGGAAGGGGGTATGCACTGTATGAAGGGGATATGTGTTGTAGGAAGGGGGTACACACTGTATGAAGGGGATATGTGTTGTAGGAAGGGGGTATACGTTGTAGGAAGGGATTGTAGGAAGGGGGTATGTGTTGCAGGAAGGGGTTGTAGGAAGGGGGTACGTGTTGTAGGAAGGGGGTGCGTGTTGTAGGAAGGAGGTACGTGTTGTAGGAAGGGGTTGTAGGAAGGGGGTACGTGTTGTAGGAAGGGGGTATGTGTTGTAGGAAGGGGGTACGTGCTGTAGGAAGGGGGATACATGCTGTAGGAAGGGGGTATACGTTGTAGGAAGGGATTGTAGGAAGGGGGTATGTGTTGCAGGAAGGGGTTGTAGGAAGGGGGTACGTGTTGTAGGAAGGGGGTGCGTGTTGTAGGAAGGAGGTACGTGTTGTAGGAAGGGGTTGTAGGAAGGGGGTACGTGTTGTAGGAAGGGGTTATAGGAAGGGGGTATGTGTTGTAGGAAGGGGTTGTAGGAAGGGGGTACGTGTTGTAGGAAGGGGGAACGTGCTGTAGGAAGGGGGATACATGCTGTAGGAAGGGGGTACGTTTTGTAGGAAGGGGGTACATGCTGTAGGAAGGGGGTGTAGGAAAAGGGTACATGTTGTAGGAAGGGGGTACATGTTGTAGGAAGGGGTTGTAGGAAGGGGGTACGTGTTGTAGGAAGGGGGTACGTGTTGTAGGAAGGGGTTACATGCTGTAGGAAGGGGGTACGTGTTGTAGGAAGGGGGTACGTGTTGTAGGAAGGGGGTACGTGTTGTAGGAAGGGTTGTAGGAAGGGAGTACGTGTTGTAGGAGGGGGTTGTAGGAAGGGGGTACATGCTGTAGGAAGGGGGTACGTGTTATAGGAAGGGGGTGCGTGTTGTAGCAAGGGGGTACATGCTGTAGGAAGGGAGTACGTGTTGTAGGAAGGGGGTACATGCTATAGGAAGGGGATGTAGAAAGGGGGTACGCATTGTAGGAAGGGGGTACGTATTGTAGGAAGGGGGTGCATGCTGTAGGAAGGGGGTGCATGCTGTAGGAAGGGGGTGCATGCTGTAGGAAGGGGTTGTAGGAAGGGGGTATGCACTGTATGAAGTGGGTGCACGATGTACGGAGGGGGTACGTGTTGTATAAAAACTGAAATCACTGTAATCCAGTTACCATTATTTAACATGGGCCGGGTTGCAGCTGAAGCTGGCACCTCAGGGTGTGATTGTTGTTAAGCATGAACTTGATATGTGGAGTTACATAACTGGAGGTGACCTCACCAGGGGAACAATGCTAGACAGCATCTCACTTTGTCACAGGCCTCCACCTCTGTTTAGAGAAGAATGTTCCAATGTGACAAAGATGCCTATCTTCACTGTCCAAAATCTGTACTTTACCACCTTCATAGGAGAACCTAATCCTCCACCAGAGAGAGGTCCACCGTCCACCAGAGAGGAGGGGCCGCCCTCAACCAGAGAGAGGTCCACCGTCCACCAGAGAGGAGGGGCCGCCCTCAACCAGAGAGAGGTCCACCGTCCACCAGAGAGGAGGGGCCGCCCTCAACCAGAGAGAGGTCCACCGTCCACCAGAGAGGAGGGGCCCGCCCTCAACCAGAGAGAGGTCCACCGTCCACCAGAGAGGAGGGGCCGCCCTCAACCAGAGAGAGGTCCACCGTCCACCAGAGAGGAGGGCCGCCCTCCACCAGGGAGAGGTCCACCGTCCACCAGAGAGGAGGGCCGCCCTCCACCAGGGAGAGGTCAACCAGAGAGAGGTCCACCTTCCACCAGAGAGCGCCATCCATCATAAGAAAGTCCCTTCCATCATAGATGAGGCCGATGTTCTTGGGCAGACAAACTGCCAAGTCTTCAACCAAGACATAAAAAGGGACCCTGCAGACATTGGAGAAGGTTCACACAATCCGGCCACCTAAGTTGTATGTCCAAGCAAAAAAAAAAATAATTGTCTGAATCCTAATCTGGCCACCAAAGTCCAATCATTGTGAAGTGATGTATATTTACTGCACACATTTCAACAAATAAAATGATTTTTGGTTGTGCGTATGCGAGCGATCCAATTCTCCGATCCAAGATTTTTTTTTTTTTAAATTAATCTCAGCACTGTTTATATTTAGGAAAGCCATGTGACCCTGACTCAGAAATAAACTTTATTCACGGACAGAATGTTCCTTTTGGTATAAATTACGTCAAAGCCGAAACAGTATTACCGTGTTTGCAGAATCCTCGGTCGTACCACGGGCAGTCTTTGATTTTAGATGCCGGGTCGATGTGCAGGAAAGGACAGTCCTTGTTGCTGCATTCCCCTAATAGAGTGAAGGGAGAGGAGGAGTGTCATTTATTATACAAAAGTGGAGTTATTACTGTAACACAGGGGTCTCCAAACTGCAGGCCAGGGGCCACATGTGGCCCTTTGGTTGCCGTTATCCGGCCCTTGGGCACCATTCATTCTCCCGATACAAGGCACCTTTCTCCCACTAACACCAATGATGGGGCACTTTTCCTCTCACTGACACCAGTGATGGGGCACTGTACCTCTCACTGACACCAATGATGGGGAACTATTCCTCCCACTGACACCAATGATGGGGAACTATTCCTCCCACTGACACCAATGATGGGGCACTATTCCTCCCACTGACACCAATGATGGAGCACTATTCCTCCCAATGACACCAATGATGGGGCACTATCCCTCCCACTGACACCAATGATGGGGCACTATTCCTCCCACTGACACCAATGATGGGGCACTATCCTCCCCACTGACACCAATGATGGGGCACTATTCCTCCCACTGACACCAATGATGGGGCACTATTCCTCCCACTGACACCAATGATGGGGCACTATTCCTCCCACTGACACCAATGATGGGGCACTATTCCTCCCACTGACACAATGATGGGGCACTATTCCTCCCACTGACACCAATAATGGGGCACTATTCCTCCCACTGACACCAATGATGGGGCACTTTTTCTCCCACTGACACCAATGATGGGGCACTATTCCTTCCTTTTTTACCAACCACCGATGCCAGGGCCTTTTCAACTCCCACCAGTCACAGTCCGCCCCATCCTAATATTTGAAGGGCAGTAAACTAGCCCTTGTTTTGGATAGTTTGGAGATCCCTGCTGTAACAGGTGGTAAGGAACATTTGCTTGTCATTATGAATGTTCACCACTAGATGGCGGCAAAGGATCAATGATGTGCAAGTTGCTGACATTCTGATTCTTATTATTTAGACTTGGATTGTAAAAAAAAAACAAAAAAAAAACAAAAAAAACCTGTCACTTGTCTGTTGCAAGCTGGGAAATGAAATCACATGACACATTGTCTTCAATTGCATTGTACAACAGCAAGGAAAATCACTATGAGATGACAAACATTGCAATGCATTCAGCATCTCTGCGACTACAGAAAAGCCATACAGAGTATCTGGTCGGTCTGATAGCCTTGCAGTGGGAAAGCGGAATAGTAAAGCACAGTCACTGTGCAGGATTACTAAAGCAGGAAGCCCGGCCTTTATGTGAAATGCAATAATGGCGATACTATGTCAAATAGCAGAAAGTGCCCGTCTAATAGGGCCCCATTCACATCTCACGAATTGGGATCGCGGACAGAGTCGCTGCAACGTGCGTTTGGGTGCCATTATCCCTTAATGGCACCTCGAATTAACAGCGATTCCGCCGCGATTGTCGCGCGGCAAGCCACGCCTGTCAAAATTGCGTGAAGCTCGTCGTCGGAAGAGAAGCTGGAGCTTCTTTTCGGGCGGCAAACCCGCATGGGGCAGGCTGGCCATGTGCAAAATCCTCGTGCAAATTGCTCAAAAAATAAATAAATTTTTTTTAAAATTGCGCTTCTTCCTGCTACGCGAGACTGTGAACAGGGCCTTAAGGGGGGAAAAAAGCATAAATAAGGAAAACGAATGCACCACATCTCCGGTAGACATGCGCACTGCAAAAAAATTTGTACGTTTTCATTTCATTTGTTTTTGTTTTTTTTCATTTTTCGGGTCATTCGTTATGATCAAAATTCATTATTTTGAATAAATTTGTAACCTCGGAAAAATTTGAATCAGTTATGTTCCATTCATTTAGATGCGGTATTCGTTATTTCGAGAATTTGGAAAAATCCGAAATTCGAAAATCCAAAAGGAATGACAATCCAAAAGAACGACAATCCAAAAAGAACGACAATCCAAAAGAACGACAATCCAAAAAGAACGACAATCCAAAAAGAACGACAATCCAAAATAATAAATAATAACTATTCAATTATAGGTATTGGAATTACCCTTCAAATTCGGCTGTTAGTAAACGTAACGAATAAGAATTTATCCAAAGTTGCGAATTATCCGAAAAAACGAATGCCGCATCTAAACAAATAATAAATAATAATAAAAAGATTATTATTATTAATTTGCATCTAAACAAATGGAACTGAACAAATTTATAATAATAATAATAAACTTTTTATTATTATTTATAATTATTAATAATTTGTTACGTTTTATTTGTTTAGATGCAAATTAATAATAATCTTTTTATTATTATTTATTATTATTAATTTGTTACCTTCCATTTGTTTAGATGCGGCATTCGTTATTTCGGATAATTCGCAACTTTGGATAAATTCTTATTCGTTACGTTCACTAACAGCCGAATTTGAAGGGTAATTCCAATACCTATAATTTAATAGTTAGTAATAGTTATTATTAGTTAGTTGTTATTTCGGATTGTCGATCTTTTGGATTGTCGAAATTTCTGATTTTTCCGAATTATCGAAATAACAAATGGCGCATCTAAATGAATGGAACGTAACAAATGAATACTAATAAATAATAATAATAATAAAAAGTTTATTATAATTATTAATTTGTTACGTTCCATTCGTTTAGATGCGGCATTTGTTATTTCGGATAAATTCATATTCGTCACGTTTACTAACAGCCAAATTTGAAAGGAAATTCCAATACCTGCAATTTAATAGTTTGTAATAGTTATTATTTGTTATTATTTCGGATTTTCGAATATTCGTTCTTATTTTCATTCTTTTGAATTCTCGGATTTTCATTCTTATTTTCAAATTTTTCTCATTTCCAAATTTCCGGAAAAATGTGTTAAACTGGTTTTCGTTAATTCGAATATTTCCAAATGAATGAATTTGTCGAATTTAGTTGAAAAACGAATTCAGAACGAAACACATTGCACGTGTCTAAACTCCGGACTGGCAAGATCATCTCTGCTCTCTCCTCCCATCAGTATGCTCCTTGCACTGCCAACTGATTGGCTCCTTGTGTTGCTTCCTCCTCTCCCAGTCTGAGCTCTGCTGTAGGGAGTGCAAGAAGCTGATACCAGGTAAATTTTGAGCACTTATACTGCTTGTATATAAAGAAATGAGGATGTATTCATGCAATAGTTTGTGTCTTTCATATCTGCCCGTAGTTCAGCTTTAATTCACACCTTCTCTCGTTCCTCACCGAACTTGGAGTAGAAGTAGCACTCGGGCATACGGTCCATGTCGTACTCGTGCAGGAACTCGCACTGGTCCCCCTTCTTGCAGAGTCCCCTCAGCCAGTGTTTGCAGACCACCGTCTTCTCCCCGGTCAGGTGACGGAACGGGCACATGGCACCTGCAACCAGAGGATGGCGATAACACCAAGAGATCACTTCATCCAACCTTCTCAACCACATTCCCCCGGGGGAACCCCTGAAATCATTCTCATGTCTTGGGGAACCCTAGAGTCCATGTGCATTACTGTGATCAGTGAGTTGCAGATATGAATGGGACACCCAGATCATACCTTTTTTTTTTTTAGCAGGACCCTGGCAAACTGTTGGTCCATGGGAGAAGGACCCTGGTAAACTCACTGTTGGTTCGTGGGAGAAGGGCCTCCCTACTTTGGGGGTCCAAGGGAGAAGGGCCTCATTACTTTGGGGGGGTCTGTGGGAGAAGGACCTCATTACTTTGGGGGGTCCATGCAAGAAGGGCCTCCTTACTTTGGGGGTCCATGGGAGAAGGGCCTCCTTACTTTGGGGGGTCCCTGGGAGATGGGGGACTGTGGGAGAAGGGCCTCCTTACTTTGGGGGACCGTGGGAGAAGGACCCTGGTAAACTGTTGGTTTGTGGGAGAAGGGCCTCCTTACTTTGGGGGGTCCGTGGGAGAAGGGCTTCCTTACTTTGGGGGGTCTGTGGGAGAAGGGCCTCCTTACTTTAGGGGACCGTGGGAGAAGGGCCTCCTTACTTTAGGGGACCGTGGGAGAAGGGCCTCCTTACTTTGGGGGACCGTGGGAGAAGGGCCTCCTTACTTTGGGGGACCGTGGGAGAAGGGCCTCCTTACTTTGAGTGGTCCGTGGGAGAAGGGCCTCCTTACTTTGGGGGGTCCGTGGGAGAAGGGCCTCCTTACTTTGGGGGGTCTGTGGGAGAAGGGCCTCCTTACTTTGAGTGGTCCGTGGGAGGGCTGCCTTATATTGATGGTCAGACAGAAGATCAATCTGCACCTACCACTGCTCAAGGAGCTCTGAGCAACCCGGATGAGAAAGGCTTGCTTGATTGCTCACACATACACTTCTTCTCAAGAGAATCCTAGAGAAATAATACTAAGAGACTGACTTGCATGTTACATGAATGAAAGATTGGCCAGGAAAGCTCAACCTAAATGATAGACGACCACCCCACCAATATATTGTCAAGGAGAACCTACAGACAAATGTTCTCCAAGTTTCTATTCTTGATTGACCATATTAGACAAACAACCTGGACTTGGCTGTTACAAGTATGATTCAGTGGGTTTTTCACAATGTTTCTGAATGGGACTGCAGCCTCTAGTTTAATGTTTCTGTGCAGATACCATTCCTGAGAACACCAGAAGGTGGCGCTCTTATGTAAGGGACAAATGATAACACTGATGAATTCTATATTTGGCTGTAGTAAGTGTTTTGAGTTCTCTTACCTTTTCGGCATAATCCCCGAATGAAGAAAATACAGACGGCCGCCCCGGACTCTGCGCCATGAGAGAGAGAAAAGGGGGTTATTGTGGAGCCGAGCTACACAGAGGAGAGATTCTCTTCCTAGGAGAATTCCCGAAGGACGGATTTATCTCTCTAAAAGATGAACCTCTGAAGCCGAGAGGCTCTGATTTCCGCTCTAACCTTCAAGAACAATCAGATCTCCCAGTTGTATCAGGTTGGAGCCAGAATATATTCCAGAATTTATCGTCTCAGGAACAAGATGTACCTTGTGTACACCTTCAACTGGACTAATGTAACCCAACTGATAAGAGTGAAGGGCTGAAATTGGTCGCCACTTAGGCGTTTGTCCATTTTTTTTCACTATATTCAAAAAAGAATATCAGACATGAATATTTTTACATAGTTCTATTGGTTCAGCTTAGATCAATATTGGTAACAATATAAGTATGTATGCACCCTATCTGTGAGGTCCCTCTAGAACAGGGGTTCTTTATGAACTTCATGAACAAAGGGCAAGCTTACTGTCAGATTGCAGAAAATGCCTTGGCGTCAATGGGAGTAAAGATTGCACTGTCATTGGCATTAGTGGGAGAAATAGTGCCCCAGCATTGGAGTCAGTGGGAGGAATGGCGCCCCAGCGTTGGGGTCAGTGGGAGGACTGGCGCCCCAGCATTGGAGTCAGTGGGAGGACTGGCGCCCCAGCATTGGAGTCAGTGGGAGGACTGGTGCCCCAGCATTGGAGTCAGTGGGAGGACTGGTGCCCCAGCATTGGAGTCAGTGGGAGGACTGGTGCCCCAGCATTGGAGTCAGTGGGAGGACTGGTGCCCCAGCATTGGAGTCAGTGGGAGGACTGGTGCCCCAGCATTGGAGTCAGTGGGAGGACTGGTGCCCCAGCATTGGAGTCAGTGGGAGGACTGGTGCCCCAGCATTGGAGTCAGTGGGAGGACTGGTGCCCCAGCATTGGAGTCAGTGGGAGGACTGGTGCCCCAGCATTGGAGTCAGTGGGAGGACTGGTGCCCCAGCATTGGAGTCAGTGGGAGGACTGGTGCCCCAGCATTGGGGTTAGTGGGAGGACTGGTGCCCCAGCATTGGGGTTAGTGGGAGGACTGGTGCCCCAGCATTGGGGTTAGTGGGAGGACTGGTGCCCCAGCATTGGAGTCAGTGGGAGGACTGGTGCTCCCCCCAGCATTGGGGTCAGTGGGAGGACTGGTGCTCCCCCCAGCATTGGGGTCAGTGGGAGGACTGGTGCCCCAGCATTGGGGTTAGTGGGAGGACTGGTGCCCCAGCATTGGAGTCAGTGGGAGGACTGGTGCCCCAGCATTGGAGTCAGTGGGAGGACTGGTGCCCCAGCATTGGAGTCAGTGGGAGGACTGGTGCCCCAGCATTGGAGTCAGTGGGAGGACTGGTGCCCCAGCATTGGAGTCAGTGGGAGGACTGGTGCCCCAGCATTGGAGTCAGTGGGAGGACTGGTGCCCCAGCATTGGAGTCAGTGGGAGGACTGGTGCCCCAGCATTGGGGTTAGTGGGAGGACTGGTGCCCCAGCATTGGGGTTAGTGGGAGGACTGGTGCCCCAGCATTGGAGTCAGTGGGAGGACTGGTGCTCCCCCCAGCATTGGGGTCAGTGGGAGGACTGGTGCTCCCCCCAGCATTGGAGTCAGTGGGAGGACTGGTGCCCCAGCATTGGGGTTAGTGGGAGGAATGGTGCCCCAGCATTGGAGTCAGTGGGAGGACTGGTGCCCCAGCATTGGGGTCAGTGGGAGGACTGGTGCCCCAGCATTGGGGTCAGTGGGAGGACTGGTGCCCCAGCATTGGGGTCAGTGGGAGGACTAGTGCCCCAGCATTGGGGTCAGTGGGAGGAATGGTGCCTCAGCATTGGGGTCAGTGGGAGCAATGGTGCCTCAGCATTGGAGTCAGTCTGAGGAATAGTGCCCCAGCATTAGAGTCAGTGGGAGGAATGGTGCCCCATTGTTGGTGTCAGTGGGAGGAATGGTGCCCCATTTTTTGGCGTCAATGGGAGTAAAGATTGCACTGTCATTGGCATTAGTGGGAGGAATGGTTCCCCAGCATTGGAGTCAGTGGAAGGAATGGTGCTCCATTGTTGGTGTCAGTGGGAGGAATGATGCCCCATTGTTGATATCAGTGACAGGAATTATGCCCCGTTGTTGGTGTAGAATGAATAGAGCCTTATATTAAAGGGAGGGAATAGTGTCCCGAGGGCCTAATAAAGGCGAGGTCCACATCTGGCCCCGGGGCTGCAGTTTGGAGGCCGCTGCTCTAGAAGCTGGAAATCACTGTATAGGTACTGCTACTACAGTGATCTGTGTACTTCTTCTGGGTTATGTGCCGAGCATCAGGACAGCCAATCAGCATAGGACCCGAAAACTAGTAGATACTGGCCGGTGGAAGCTGTACTTTGTGAAGACATCACAGCTCCCGGCCTCAGTACTCCTCTCCAGCGCTCTCAGTCCTGATGCAAGCAGTGGGAGGAGTTATGCAAATATCAAAATACCTTGATGGGTGGGTGTCAGTTTGAAGGTGTGGGTGTTCCTAGGCAGGTTGGATCTGCATAGGTAACTCCCACACTTGAGGCCAAGCCGCTATGTTTGAAAGAACTGAAATCCAATGAAAGGGGCGGGGCCAGAGACGCTCTGGCTGGGGAGGAAACCACTAGATGATGCTGGGCGTCCTCCAACCAGGAAATGAGGCGGGGCTCTATCTGACTTGCTGCAGCCTCTAATGCACAGTGTGAGAAGCTCACAGTGTGCGGTGAAATCAGAGGAAGCCTTTTCAGTCCAGGAGAGGAGCCGGTACAACTGTGCAAGACTGGAGGGAAGATTTAATGGCTCTAATGAAGACGTCTTGGATGTCCCGCTCTATAATTGCACCGCTAAGGTCGGTCCCGGGCTTCCTGTCCATCGCCTCGTATACATTTTTAATGAGCGTCCCACATTACCGGTCACTCAGGCCGGACTCTCCTTTAACCCATTACACGCCGTCCGCCATACTCACTGTCCATGCCTTGGAAGGGCAGCACAAAGGATCCCCTCTGACCGTCCACATCCTTCTCCAGGTCAAAGTTGAACTTGTCAAACCCAGCGATTATGTCCTGCATGGCTGCCAGCGCCTCACCTGATTGGATGCAAAGCCGGTCCTGAGAGATCTGTTCCTACAGAAATCACCATACAGAGAGCAGAGCCTCACCTTACTGAAGAGAAGACTTTCATTACAGTCAGACATTTCTACTGTGGGTCCCATCTCAGGAACATGCCACCACTCACCTGAGTGTATTGCTGCAATGTGGTGTTATTCATTCTGATTGCCACTGTATTGCACTAATGCATAAGGTTGGTGCAAATAGATGGTGTGGATGGTGCCCCAACGCACCCCCTGCTGGACATGCACTGCCAATGAAATACTGCATACAATGTGATCTATTAGTGGTGATCAGGGCTGTTAGAAATCACGGGGCCCCATATAGCCTACTTTTTTCCTTTTTTTTTTTTACCTTTTTGGGGGGGGGGGGGGGTTTGTTTGGTGGTTTGTTTGTTTTTCTTATATTTTTGGGGGGTTTTTTGATTGTTTTTTTTTTACCTTCTCTGGGGGAGGTGTTGTTTGTTTTCTTACCTTTTTTGGGGTGTTTGTTCTTTTTTTTTGTATTTTTTTACCTTTTTTTGGGGGGTGGGGTTTTTTTCTTTGTAACCTTTGTTAGATTTTTGTTTATTTTTTGTTTTTTACCTTTTTTGTGGGGGAATACCTTTTTGGGGATTTTGTATTTTAGATCTTTTTTTTATACCTATTTTGTTTTATTAGGTTTAGTTTTTTTTAACCTTTTTGAGTTTTTTTTTACATTTATTTTTTTACCTTTTTCTGGGAGGGAAGTTACCTTTTTGCTTTTTTGGGGTTTTTTTTAGATCTTTTTTGTGGGGGGGGGGGGGGGTGCTACCTTTTTGTGTTTTTTTTTACCTTTTTCTGGGAGGGATGTTACCTTTTTGCTTTTTTGGGGTTTTTTTAGATCTTTTTTGTGGGGGGGGGGGGGGGGGTGCTACCTTTTTGTGTTTTTTTTTACCTTTTTCTGGAGGGATGTTATCTTTTTTTTTTTAATCTTTTTTGTGGGGGGCGCTACCTTTTTGTTTTGTTTTTTTTGTCTTTTTTTTACCTTTTTCTGGAGGGATGTTACCATTTTTGTTTTTTTAAACATTTTTTGTCTGTCGGGGGGGGGGGCTACCTTTTTTTTTTTTTTTTTTTTTTTTTACCCTTTTCTGGGAGGGATGTTATCTTTTTGGGGGTTGTTTGTATTTTTTGTTTTATTTTGCATTGGGGGGGGGGGGGGGTTTACCTTTTTGTTTCTTTAGTTTTTTTTTAATCTTTTTTGTGGGGGGCGGGGGCGCTACCTTTTTGGGTTTTTTTTTGTCTTTTTTTACCTTTTTCTGGAAGGGATGTTATCTTTTTGGGGGTTGTTTGTATGTTTTGTTTTATTTTAACTTTTGGGGGGTGAAGGGGGGGGGGTTACCTTTTTGTTCTTTTATTTTTTAAGGGGTAAAAGGTTTACCTTTTTATTTATTTAGTAGTCCTGTTGGGGGTTGGGCTTTGGCAAAATAGTGGGGTCTAAACAGACCCCTGATGACTCACTTTTCATACAGAGAAAGGGACACAGGACAGGAATTACTCCTCTGCAGCCTTAGCTGGCAGGCTGTATTGCCTTAGCGGCTCTGGCGGTAATGGGTTAGGTAAGTGCATCGGTGCAGTGCGGTGTCATTCATTCTGAATGCAGCTGGACATGCATTGCACAGCAGCGTATTGGGTGGCAACAAACTGACCTGCATTGCAGCGCACTGCCCAAAAATACTTTCTTTTTTTTTTTTTTGACAGTTTTACATAATGCACATGACCTGTTTGCGGTAACGCGTTAGGCACATACAGTGCAAGGTGGTGCCATTAGATGCGATTGGCAGCCCAACACACCTTCCGACAGACATGCGTTGTGTTAATAAATGTGTTGCGCTACCAAGACAGAGCGCATGCCCAATTTTTTTTTATAGCGCTCCACAGTGCATGGCAAGTGCGCTTAAAGGACCGCTCCACATTGTGAGCCAACACAGCTACAGCACCCAATGCACCTGCCGTTGGACATACGTTGCAGCCATAGGCGTGCACACAGGGTGTGCCAGGTGTGCCTGGGCACACCCTAATCACCCCATGTGCATTAGCATTATCCAGGGACAGCACCAGGTGGGTAGTTGGGGGCGCCAGTGTAAATGTCCCCATTATATTAAAGGCTAGGTTGAACAGTAGGAAATCGTTACACCCGTATTTAGGGCGTAATGTAATATGCTCCCAATCAACTGTCTCCCACCACCAGAGCCTCCTTTCTGTGACAGCATGTGGCGTTCATGTGTGTTTGAAATTTGGGGTGCACACCCTAATGCAATAGGCTGCGCACACCTATGGTTGCAGCACAAAGCAAAGCAGTGACCTGCGTTGTGGTGCTGTGCGTTGGGCGGCCCATAGAGTTCAATGGTGCGTAAACATGCATTTTTGATGCGTCGGCAACAGATGTCACCAAGTCTTGGTCAGTGGCCTTTCCACTCCAAACCGCAAAGTGGAAATATACGGTCAATAACGCATGTCAACTCACAGACAGACATGTCACATGATAACACCTGCCTAATGCCCCTCTACACGCATACGGGGGATCTAAAATGGGCCCCCATTCACACCTGGCGATGTGGAATTTGCGGGCGGACTCTGCACAATTCTAAAACATGTGGCAGTTGCTGCAAGATGCGCAACGCACATTCTAAATGGCTCCTAACGCAGTGCGATTTTGCCACAATTGTCAGGTGAATTGCACAGCAAACCGCGCCTTAAAAAAAATAGGAGGCGCTTCTTTTGGGCGACAAACATGCATAGGGCAGCCCTATGCGCGACCTGCGCAGGATCAACTGAAAAGTTCAGCTTTAAAAAAAAATCCCCCCTCCAGCATTGCAGCTTCCCCCAGAAACACCAACCTGTCCTCGTGGGATTTCTTATGGGGTAGAGTGGGCTGGGCGGTGTGATGGGTCAGGTGAGGCACAGGTGAGGTCAGGTCCTGATTAGCACACCTGAGGCAGCCGGGTCATGTGACAGATCAGAGTCAGGACACAGAGGATGGAGGAGCTGACTGGGAGATCCCTGGAGGAGAAGTCACCTGGGTGAGTCTTCCATTGTCTCTGTTACACTATATGATCTACATGTATAGGGGGGATTGGAGGGGGATGATGTACACAGGAACTAAGGAGGGTGCTGAATGACTTAGATGGGTGCTGGATGATGCAGGTAGGTTCTGGGGGACTGAATGATTCGGGTGGATGCTGAGTGACTTGGGTGGGCACTGGGTAATGGGTGACTCAGGTGAGCACTGGGTAAGGGGTGACTCAGATGCTGGGTGATGGGAGGCTCAGGTAGGCACTGGTTCATGGGTGACTAGGTGAGCGCTGAGTCATGGGTGAATCAGGTGGGCGTTGAGCGACTCGGTTGGGCACTGGAATAATTCCAGTGGGTATTGGGTGACTCAGATGGGCACTGGGTAATAGGTGACTCAGACGCTGGGCACTGGGTGGCTCAGGTAGGCACTGGCTCATGGGTGACTCAGGTGGGTGCTGGGTCATGGGTGGCTCAGGTGGGCACTGGATCATGGGTGACTCAGGTGGGCGCTGGGTCATGGGTGGCTCAGGTGGGCGCTGGGTCATGGGTGGCTCAGGTGGGCGCTGGGTCATGGGTGGCTCAGGTGGGCACTGGGTCATGGGTGGCTCAGGTGGGCGCTGGGTCATGGGTGGCTCAGGTGAGCGCTGGGTCATGGGTGACTCAGGTGGGCGCTGGGTGACTCGGTTGGGCTCTGGAATTAATCGGGGGGGCACTGGGTCATGGGTGGCTCGGGGGGGCACTGGGTCATGGGTGGCTCAGGTGGGCGCCGGGTCATGGGTGGCTCAGGTGGGCGCCGGGTCATGGGTGGCTCAGGTGGGCGCCGGGTCATGGGTGGCTCAGGTGGGCGCCGGGTCATGGGTGGCTCAGGTGGGCACTGGGTCATGGATGACTCAATTGGGCACAGGGTGACTCAATTGGACGTAGCGTGACTCAGGTGGGGTTTTTTTGCCTTCCTCTGGATCAACTGTGGGTATAGAATTGGGTATATTGGATTGTACGATGTATTTTTTTTTTTTTTTTTTTTTTATCATTGAACTGGATGGACTTGTGTCTTTTTTTCAACCTGACTAACTATGTAACTATATATGAGTACTGGGTGACTTAGGTGGACATTGGGTGACTCAGGTGGGCGCTGGGTCATGGGTGACTCAGGTGGGCGTTGGGTCATGGGTGGCGCAGGTGGGCGCTGGGTATTGGATGACGCAGGTGGGCGCTGGGTAATGGATGACGCAGGGGGGCGCTGGGTAATGGATGACGCAGGTGGGCGCTGGGTAATGGATGACGCAGGTGGGCGCTGGGTAATGGATGACGCAGGTGGGCGCTGGGTAATGGATGACGCAGGTGGGCGCTGGGTAATGGATGACGCAGGTGGGTGCTGGGTATTGGATGACGCAGGTGGGCGCTGGGTAATGGATGACGCAGGTGGGCGCTGGGTATTGGGTGACGCAGGTGGGCGCTGGGTATTGGGTGACGCAGGTGGGCGCTGGGTAATGGATGACGCGGGTGGGCGCTGGGTAATGGATGACGCAGGTGGGTGCTGGGTATTGGATGACGCAGGTGGGCGCTGGGTAATGGATGACGCAGGTGGGCGCTGGGTAATGGATGACGCAGGTGGGCGCTGGGTAATGAATGACGTAGGTGGGCGCTGGGTAATGAATGACGTAGGTGGGCGCTGGGTATTGGATGACGCAGGTGGGTGCTGGGTAATGGATGACGCAGGTGGGCGCTGGGTATTGGATGACGTAGGTGGGCGCTGGGT
>JBBGZY010003844.1:0-70000 GCA_037952925.1 Lithobates clamitans | reverse complement strand
TCTCTTCCCCTCTCTCATTGGTGGTCTCTCTCTCTTCCCCTCTCTCATTGGTGGTCTCTCTCTCTTCCCCTCTCTCATTGGTGGTCTCTCTCTCTTCCCCTCTCTCATTGGTGGTCTCTCTCTCTTCCCCTCTCTCATTGGTGGTCTCTCTCTCTTCCCCTCTCTCATTGGTGGTCTCTCTATTCCTCTCTCTCATTGGTGGTCTCTCTCTTCCCCTCTCTCATTGGTGGTCTCTCTCTTCCCCTCTCTCATTGGTGGTCTCTCTCTTCCCCTCTCTCATTGGTGGTCTCTCTCTTTCCCTCTCTCATTGGTGGTCTCTCTCTTTCCCTCTCTCATTGGTGGTCTCTCTCTTGGTCTCTCTCTTCCCCTCTCTCATTGGTGGTCTCTCTCTCCCCCCCCTCTCTCATTGGTGGTCTCTCTCTCCCCCCCCCTCTCTCATTGGTGGTCTCTCTCTCTTCCCCTCTCTCATTGGTGGTCTCTCTCTTCCCCTCTCTTTGGTGGTCTCTCTCTTCCCCTCTCTTTGGTGGTCTCTCTCTTTCCCTCTCTCATTGGCGGTCTCTCTCTTCCCCTCTCTCATTGGCGGTCTCTCTCTTCCCCTCTCTCATTGGCGGTCTCTCTCTTCCCCTCTCTCATTGGCGGTCTCTCTCTTCCCCTCTCTCATTGGCGGTCTCTCTCTTTCCCTCTCTCATTGGCGGTCTCTCTCTTTCCCTCTCTCATTGGTGGTCTCTCTCTTCCCCTCTCTCATTGGTGGTCTCTCTTCCCCTCTCTCATTGGTGGTCTCTCTCTTCCCCTCTCTCATTGGTGGTCTCTCTTCCCCTCTCTCATTGGTGGTCTCTCTTCCCCTCTCTCATTGGTGGTCTCTCTTCCCCTCTCTCATTGGCGGTCTCTCTCTTCCCCTCTCTCATTGGCGGTCTCTCTCTTCCCCTCTCTCATTGGTGGTCTCTCTCTCTTCCCCTCTCTCATTGGCGGTCTCTCTCTTCCCCTCTCTCATTGGCGGTCTCTCTCTTCCCCTCTCTCATTGGCGGTCTCTCTCTTCCCCTCTCTCATTGGCGGTCTCTCTCTTCCCCTCTCTCATTGGCGGTCTCTCTCTTCCCCTCTCTCATTGGCGGTCTTTCTCTTCCCCTCTCTCATTGGCGGTCTCTCTCTTCCTCTCTCTCTTTGGTGGTCTCTCTCTTCCCCTCTCTCATTGGTGGTCTCTCTCTTCCCCTCTCTCATTGGTGGTCTCTCTCTTCCCCTCTCTCATTGGTGGTCTCTCTCTTCCCCTCTCTCATTGGTGGTCTCTCTCTTCCCCTCTCTCATTGGTGGTCTCTCTCTTCCCCTCTCTCATTGGTGGTCTCTCTCTTCCCCTCTCTCATTGGTGGTCTCTCTCTTCCCCCCTCTCATTGGTGGTCTCTCTCTTCCCCTCTCTCATTGGTGGTCTCTCTCTTCCCCTCTCTCATTGGTGGTCTCTCTCTTCCCCTCTCTCATTGGTGGTCTCTCTCTTCCCCTCTCTCATTGGTGGTCTCTCTCTTCCCCTCTCTCATTGGTGGTCTCTCTCTTCCCCTCTCTCATTGGTGGTCTCTCTCTTCCCCCCTCTCATTGGTGGTCTCTCTCTTCCCCTCTCTCATTGGTGGTCTCTCTCTTCCCCTCTCTCATTGGTGGTCTCTCTCTTCCCCTCTCTCATTGGTGGTCTCTCTCTTCCCCTCTCTCATTGGTGGTCTCTCTCTTCCCCCCTCTCATTGGTGGTCTCTCTCTTCCCCTCTCTCATTGGTGGTCTCTCTCTTCCCCTCTCTCATTGGTGGTCTCTCTCTTCCCCTCTCTCATTGGTGGTCTCTCTCTTCCCCTCTCTCATTGGTGGTCTCTCTCTTCCCCTCTCTCATTGGTGGTCTCTCTCTTCCCCTCTCTCATTGGTGGTCTCTCTCTTCCCCCCTCTCATTGGTGGTCTCTCTCTTCCCCTCTCTCATTGGTGGTCTCTCTCTTCCCCTCTCTCATTGGTGGTCTCTCTCTTCCCCTCTCTCATTGGTGGTCTCTCTCTTCCCCTCTCTCATTGGTGGTCTCTCTCTTCCCCTCTCTCATTGGTGGTCTCTCTCTTCCCCTCTCTCATTGGTGGTCTCTCTCTTCCCCTCTCTCATTGGTGGTCTCTCTCTCTCTTCCCCCCCCTCTCTCTCTCTCTCTCTCTCTCTCTCTCTCTCTCTCTTCCCCTCTCTCATTGGCGGTCTTTCTCTTCCCCTCTCTCATTGGCGGTCTCTCTCTTCCCCTCTCTCATTGGTGGTCTCTCTCTCCCCCCCCTCTCTCATTGGTGGTCTCTCTCTTCCCCTCTCTCATTGGTGGTCTCTCTCTCTTCCCCTCTCTCATTGGTGGTCTCTCTCTTCCCCTCTCTCTCATTGGTGGTCTCTCTCTCTTCCCCTCTCTCATTGGTGGTCTCTCTCTCTTCCCCTCTCTCATTGGTGGTCTCTCTCTCTTCCCCTCTCTCATTGGTGGTCTCTCTCTCTTCCCCTCTCTCATTGGTGGTCTCTCTCTCTTCCCCTCTCTCATTGGTGGTCTCTCTCTTCCCCTCTCTCATTGGTGGTCTCTCTCTTCCCCTCTCTCATTGGTGGTCTCTCTCTTCCCCTCTCTCATTGGTGGTCTCTCTCTTCCCCTCTCTCATTGGTGGTCTCTCTCTTTCCCTCTCTCATTGGTGGTCTCTCTCTTTCCCTCTCTCATTGGTGGTCTCTCTCTTGGTCTCTCTCTTCCCCTCTCTCATTGGTGGTCTCTCTCTTCCCCTCTCTCATTGGTGGTCTCTCTCTTCCCCTCTCTCATTGGTGGTCTCTCTCTTCCCCTCTCTCTCATTGGTGGTCTCTCTCTTCCCCTCTCTCTCATTGGTGGTCTCTCTCTTCCCCTCTCTCATTGGTGGTCTCTCTCTTCCCCTCTCTCATTGGTGGTCTCTCTCTTCCCCTCTCTCATTGGTGGTCTCTCTCTTCCCCTCTCTCATTGGTGGTCTCTCTCTCTCTTCCCCCCCCTCTCTCTCTCTCTCTCTCTCTCTCTCTCTCTCTCTCTCTCTCTCTCTCTCTCTCTCTCTCTCTCTCTCTCTCTTCCTCTCTCTTCCCCTCTCTCATTGGTGGTCTCTCTCTTCCCCTCTCTCATTGGTGGTCTCTCTCTTCCCCTCTCTCATTGGTGGTCTCTCTCTTCCCCTCTCTCATTGGTGGTCTCTCTCTTCCCCCCTCTCATTGGTGGTCTCTCTCTTCCTGTCTTGCAGTATATGGGATGTGTGGAGGTCCTGCAGTCTATGAGAGCGTTGGACTTCAATACCCGGACACAAGTCACAAGGTAGGAGGGGCGTGGTCACATGACAGAGAAGGGGGTTGTTCTGTTCTCTGGGGGGGGTGATGTACGTTGTCACCGTTGTATATTGTTCGGTGTTGTCACCGCCTGTAATTGGAAGATCTTTAGAGGAAGTGATAGATCCAGATTTCCAGGAATGGGGTGTTGATCCTGCCAGAAATTCTGTGATAACTTCCTGTGCTGATCTCTTATCCATTACATTGCTTTCCTTTTTACATCTGTGAAATACAGAACCGTCTTTGGTTTTGTTTTTGGAGGTGAGCAGGGGGGTGTTCTGTTGTCCTATCCTAACAACTCTTCTCCTCCATAGGCACAGGACAGAAGTGAGCGCTGTCACCTTCAGACCGGGCTACAGAACACCTCCACCTCTCATCTCAATAGCATAGGGGGAGATGTACTGTAGTCATGTCCTAGGGTGACAATGCTGCTGTACCATTACATGCAGTAAATGAACGACGTCACCCTAGGACAAGACTACAGTACATCTCCCCCTATGCTACTGAGATGAGAGGTGGGGGTGTTCTGTAGTCCTGTCTCAGGGTGACAAAGTTCATGCACAGTACTGTCTGGTACAGCAGCATTGTCACCCTACAGTGGGACTATAGAATTCCTCTCCCTATGTTATGTAGATGAGAAGAGGGGGAGGTGTTCTGTAGTCCTGTCCCAGGGTGACAGCACTGCTCTTCCATAGATACGGGACATTCAATGAGCGTTGTCACACGAGAACAAGACTACAAAACACCACCTCTCCTCATCTCCAGAACCTATTGGGAGGTGCTCATTCCTTGTACATTACCTATGGAAGAGCTGCCACACTACAGAACACCTCCCAAGAGGTCATGGAGAGGTGGAGGTGTTCTGTAGCCTTGTCCTAGTGTGACAATGCCCATATCTTTGGAAGAGTGGCGCGCTCACACTGCAGAACACCTCCCCATATGTCATGGAGGGGTGGAGGTGTTTCTTAGTCTTGTGCTACTGTGACATCACTCATTCAGTGTACCAGATCTATGGAAGAGCAGCATTGTCGCCCTGTGACAGAGCTACAGAACACCTCCCCATAGGTTATGGAGATTGGAGATGGAGGTGTTTTGTAGTGTGACAACGCCCATATCTATGGAAGAGCGGGGCTTACACTGGGACAGAACTACAGAACACCTCCCTCCCCAATGTTATGGAGATGACCCCTAACTGTGTGACTGAACTGTGTCCTCCTCTCCTCTCCACAGAGAAGCCATCAGCCTGGTGTGTGATGCCGTCCCCGGGGCCAAGGGCGCCCTGCGGAGGAGGAAGGTGAGTGCCGCCCACCGTGTGCGTCCGTTTTATGATGTGTTCTACCTGTGTGATCTCCTCTCACTGCTCACTCCCTCCATCCTCCGGGTGTACAGGCTCCTCCCCCTGTACTGAAATCCACCCTCCTCCGGGTGTACAGGCTCCTCCCCCTGGACTGAAATCCTCCCTCCATTCTCCGGGTGTACAAGCTCCTCCCCCTGGACTGAGATCCTCCCTCCATCCTCCGGGTGTACAGGCTCCTCCCCCTGGACTGAAATCCTCCCTCCTCCGGGTGTACAGGCTCCTCCCCCTGTACTGAAATCCTCCCTCCATCCTCCGGGTGTACAGGCTCCTCCCCCTGTACTGAAATCCTCCCTCCATCCTCCGGGTGTACAGGCTCCTCCCCCTGGACTGAAATCCTCCCTCCATCCTCCGGGTGTACAGGCTCCTCCCCCTGGACTGAAATCCTCCCTCCTCCGGGTGTACAGGCTCCTCCCCCTGTACTGAAATCCTCCCTCCATCCTCCGGGTGTACAGGCTCCTCCCCCTGTACTGAAATCCATCCTCCGGGTGTACAGGCTCCTCCCCCTGTACTGAAATCCTCCCTCCATCCTCCGGGTGTACAGGCTCCTCCCCCTGTACTGAAATCCTCCCTCCGGGTGTACAGGCTCCTCCCCCTGTACTGAAATCCTCCCTCCGGGTGTACAGGCTCCTCCCCCTGTACTGAAATCCTCCCTCCGGGTGTACAGGCTCCTCCCCCTGGACTGAAATCCTCCCTCCATCCTCCGGGTGTACAGGCTCCTCCCCCTGGACTGAAATCCTCCCTCCTCCGGGTGTACAGGCTCCTCCCCCTGTACTGAAATCCTCCCTCCTCCGGGTGTACAGGCTCCTCCCCCTGTACTGAAATCCTCCCTCCATCCTCCGGGTGTACAGGCTCCTCCCCCTGGACTGAAATCCTCCCTCCCTCCTCTGGGTGTACAGGCTCCTCCCCCTGTACTGAAATCCTCCATCCTCCGGGTGTACAGGCTCCTCCCCCTGGACTGAAATCCTCCCCCCATCCTCCGGGTGTACAGGCTCCTCCCCCTGTACTGAAATCCTCCCTCCGGGTGTACAGGCTCCTCCCCCTGGACTGAAATCCTCCCTCCCTCCTCTGGGTGTACAGGCTCCTCCCCCTGTACTGAAATCCTCCATCCTCCGGGTGTACAGGCTCCTCCCCCTGGACTGAAATCCTCCCCCCATCCTCCGGGTGTACAGGCTCCTCCCCCTGTACTAAAATCCTCCCTCCATCCTCCGGGTGTACAGGCTCCTCCCCCTGTACTGAAATCCTCCCTCCTCCGGGTGTACAGGCTCCTCCCCCTGGACTGAAATCCTCCCCCCATCCTCCGGGTGTACAGGCTCCTCCCCCTGGACTGAAATCCTCCCTCCATCCTCCAGGTGTACAGGCTCCTCCCCCTGTACTGAAATCCTCCCTCCTCCGGGTGTACAGGCTCCTCCCCCTGTACTGAAATCCTCCCTCCATCCTCCGGGTGTACAGGCTCCTCCCCCTGGACTGAAATCCTCCCTCCCTCCTCTGGGTGTACAGGCTCCTCCCCCTGTACTGAAATCCTCCATCCTCCGGGTGTACAGGCTCCTCCCCCTGGACTGAAATCCTCCCCCCATCCTCCGGGTGTACAGGCTCCTCCCCCTGTACTGAAATCCTCCCTCCTCCGGGTGTACAGGCTCCTCCCCCTGGACTGAAATCCTCCATCCTCCGGGTGTACAGGCTCCTCCCCCTGGACTGAAATCCTCCCCCCATCCTCCGGGTGTACAGGCTCCTCCCCCTGTACTAAAATCCTCCCTCCATCCTCCGGGTGTACAGGCTCCTCCCCCTGTACTGAAATCCTCCCTCCTCCGGGTGTACAGGCTCCTCCCCCTGGACTGAAATCCTCCGGGTGTACAGGCTCCTCCCCCTGTACTGAAATCCTCCGGGTGTACCGGCTCCTCCCCCTGGACTAAAATCCTCCCTCCATCCTCTGGGTGTACAGGCTCCTCCCCCTGGACTAAAATCCTCCCTCCATCCTCCGGATGTACAGGCTCCTATCCTCCGGGTGTACAGGCTCCTCCTCCTGGACTGTAATCCTCCCTCCATCCTCTGGGTGTACCGCCCCCCCCCCCCCTGCACTGAAATCCTCCCTCCATCCTCCGGGTGTACAGGCTCCTCCCCCTGCACTGAAATCCTCCCTCCATCCTCCGGGTGTACAGGCTCCTCCCCCCTGCACTGAAATCCTCCCCCCATCCTCTGGGTGTACAGGCTCCTCCCCCTGTACTGAAATCCTCCATCCTCCGGGTGTACAGGCTCCTCCCCCTGGACTGAAATCCTCCCCCCATCCTCCGGGTGTACAGGCTCCTCCCCCTGTACTGAAATCCTCCCTCCTCCGGGTGTACAGGCTCCTCCCCCTGCACTGAAATCCTCCCTCCATCCTCCGGGTGTACAGGCTCCTCCCCCTGGACTGAAATCCTCCCTCCCTCCTCTGGGTGTACAGGCTCCTCCCCCTGGACTGAAATCCTCCCCCCATCCTCCGGGTGTACAGGCTCCTCCCCCTGTACTAAAATCCTCCCTCCATCCTCCGGGTGTACAGGCTCCTCCCCCTGTACTGAAATCCTCCCTCCTCCGGGTGTACAGGCTCCTCCCCCTGGACTGAAATCCTCCAGGTGTACAGGCTCCTCCCCCTGTACTGAAATCCTCCGGGTGTACCGGCTCCTCCCCCTGGACTAAAATCCTCCCTCCATCCTCTGGGTGTACAGGCTCCTCCCCCTGGACTAAAATCCTCCCTCCATCCTCCGGATGTACAGGCTCCTCCCCCTGGACTGTAATCCTCCCTCCATTCTCTGGGTGTACAGGCTCCCCCCCCCCCCCTGCACTGAAATCCTCCCTCCATCCTCCGGGTGTATAGGCTCCTCCCCCCCCCCCTGCACTGAAATCCTCCCTCCATCCTCCGGGTGTACAGGCTCCTCCCCCCTGCACTGAAATCCTCCGGGTGTACAGGCTCCTCCCCCTGTACTGAAATCCTCCGGGTGTACCGGCTCCTCCCCCTGGACTAAAATCCTCCCTCCATCCTCTGGGTGTACAGGCTCCTCCCCCTGGACTAAAATCCTCCCTCCATCCTCCGGATGTACAGGCTCCTCCCCCCTGGACTGAAACCCTCCCTCCATCCTCCGGGTGTACAGGCTCCTCCCCCTGGACTGAAATCCTCCCTCCATCCTCCGGGTGTACAGGCTCCTCCCCCTGGACTGAAATCCTCCCTCCGGGTGTACAGGCTCCTCCCCCTGTACTGAAATCCTCCCTCCATCCTCCGGGTGTACAGGCTCCTCCTCCTGGACTGAAATCCTCCCTCCTCCGGGTGTACAGGCTCCTCCCCCTGGACTGAAATAATAGGGGCGGAGCTATCAAAGTGTGACACAACAAGGGGCGGGTTTAACAATCGAGAACGGTGACCATTCCCAAAGCACTGAATTATGAGGAGTCGCCTCCTAGGAAAAGGAAGGTGGATTGATAACTCCCTGGCCCCGCCTCTTTTATCGGTTCTGTCAATCGTGGAGTCTCAGCATCACATTGTGGGCGTTACCTATGCAAATACAGTCTGCCTAGGAAACGCCCACTCCTCCAGACTGACCCCCCTACCCATCAAGGCATTTTGTGTTAATTGCATAACTCCTCCCAAAGACCCCGCCCACTGCAGTAAAAAAAAAAATCAGATTTTCTAATACTTGGATAAAAAAAAAAAAAAGTTTTGTCTGGAGTTCCACTTTAATGCAGTAGATGGAGGCGGAGCTATCAGAAAGTGGGAGGGGGGATATTATAAAGAATCAGAGAACGGTGACCATCCATGGAATGATCCGTTGTGGGCGGAGCCACCTCCTAGGAGGAGGAGGAAGGTGGAGGACCTCCCTTGTTGGGAACAGAGGGGTTAATCCCCTCCCCCCTCCCCCGTACAGAGGAGGTGACAGGCAGCACTCAAGGGACTAATCAATATTTGTTTCTGATAATGGAGGGGGGAGGGGTCATGTATTCCAGGCCTGGCTAATCAGGCGGAAGGGAAACGGCCGCGTCTTTATTGATTGGTCTGATTTTTGTGTCCCGCAGACGGGAGGCCGCGCCCTCAACTCCATCCTGGGGAAGTGTAACCTGAAGTTTGCCGGGATGCCGATCACCCTCACCGTATCCACCAGCAGCCTCAACCTCATGGCTTCCGACTGCAAGCAGGTGAGCCGTAACGGGGGGGACACTCAGCATCATCTAGCCCTTTTCTCCCCCACCCTTTCAATCATGGAGGCTCAGCATCACATGTGGGCGTCGCCTAGTCTACATGCAAATCCAACCCACCCATCTAGGTCTTTTGATATTTGCATAACTCCTCCCACTGCTTGCATCAGAGCTGAGGAGGGTCTCTGGAGAGAAGTAGTGAGGCCAGGGGAAGGGCGGGGGGGGCTGTGATGTTTTCAGAAAGCCCCTCCCACCAGCCATGATGTGAAGGCTCCTCCCCCTGTCCTATGACCTCCTCCTAGAACATGCGCTTCCCATGTGCCTGCGGGGTGCCGCGATTGGTCTACAGCTGTGTCCTCCCGGGCACAGCCAATGACTGAGCACTGCACTGACCTGCTGCCATTACCATGTGATCGCTGTAACCAATCGCAGCAGGTCACATGACGGCTGTAACCAATGGAGGGTTTTCTTTTTTTCTATGCCATCCATTGTATACAATTGTGTTGCCGGCTGCGATCGGTCACAGTGATCACATGGTACAGACCAGGCCAATCGTCTATACCATGTGATCACTGTGACCAATCACAGCTAATCACACTGAATGAACCCGTTCTCTGTCATTTAAAGGGTCCGTTCATCTTTACAGAAAATCGATAAACTTGCACTGTGTATCACTTCCCCAGAGTAGTTACTATGGTAACACTGCATTGATGTAGTCAGTGTGGAAAAAAAAAAAAAAAAAATCATTAAAATGACAAAGTATTTATTTTATTTTTTCCATAATGTCACCAGTGAGTGTCTCTGATCAGCAGATATATGATGACTCCACACTGCACCGCTGATAGGATGGAAAGATAAAAAATAAAGTGTTTTGTTGGGGTTTTTTTTTTTTTTCCATTTTCCAAATAATTATGACAAAAATTAAAACTTCAAAAAACTTCTAAATACCTTGGACTGTCGGTGTTCCATAAAAGGGTTGATTGGGGGGTAGTTGTACTGGGAGGGTGATGGGGGAGGGGGTGTTATTTGTACTGGGAGGGTGATTGGGGGGGGGGGGTTATTTGTACTGGGAGGGTGATTGGGGGGGGGTTATTTGTACTGGGAGGGTGATTGGGGGGTGGGGGGGGTCATTTGTACTGGGAGGGTGGATGGGGGGGGGGGGTATTTGTACTGGGAGGGTGATTGGGGGGGGGTTGATTGTACTGGAGGTGATTGGGGGGGGTTGATTGTACTGGGAAGGTGATTGGGGGGGGTTGATTGTACTGGGAGGGTGATTGGGGGGGTTGATTGTACTGGGAGGGTGGATTGGGGGGGGTTGATTGTACTGGGAGGGTGATTGGGGGGGGTTGATTGTACTGGGAGGGTGATTGGGGGGGTTGATTGTACTGGGAGGGTGATTGGGGGGGGGTTGATTGTACTGGGAGGGTGATTGGGGGGGGGGGTTGATTGTACTGGGAGGGTAATTTGGGGGGGTATTTGTACTGAGAGGGTGATTTGGGGGGTGCAATTTCCGCGGTATTGAATCCAAATAATAAAACATTTTCTTGTTCCCGCAGATCATCGCAAATCACCACATGCAGTCCATATCCTTCGCCTCCGGGGGAGATCCGGTGAGTGCGGTCAGAGGTGCCCCCCAAAGTGTCTACACCCGACCATCACACCTGTATGAGATTGTTAGATATCCCACTTCAAAACCATGGCCAATATAGGGTCCCCTCTGCCCCATTGCCAATAATATAGGGTCCCCCCTCCCTCATGGCCAATAATATAGGGTCCCCCCTCCCCCATGGCCAATAATATAGGGTCCCCCCTCCCCCATGGCCAATAATATAGGGTCCCCCCCTCCCCCATGGCCAATAATATAGGGTCCCCCCCTCCCCCATGGCCAATAATATAGGGTCCCCCCCTCCCCCATGGCCAATAATATAGCCCCTCCCCCATGGCCAATAATATAGCCCCTCCCCATGGCCAATCATATAGCCCCCCCCTCCCCCGTGGCCATAATATAGCCCCCCCCCCCTGTTGGCCAATATAGGGTCCCCTCTGCCCCATGGCCAATAATATAGGGTCCCCCCCTCCCCCTCGTGGCCAATAATATAGGGTCGCCCCATTTTTCGGCCATATTGTGCACTTCAGGTCTAGAGGTGGAGCCTAGATGTACAGTGTTGAGTGTGGAGGACTAGAGGATTGTGGGTAACCGTTCTCCCTCCATGTTGTATTTCAGGACACAGCAGAATATGTAGCTTACGTTGCCAAAGATCCAGTGAATCAAAGAGGTAAGGTGGGGGAGGGGTTCCTATTTTCATTTTTTTGGGGGGTTTATCATGAGATGTATCTGATAATGGAAAGAGACTTTGTGTATTTGGTCCCTTTTCACACTCTTACGACTTGTCCTGCGACTCGGGACTTCAAAGTCATATCATGTGATCACTGTGATGACCAGCAGGACGAGCTCCTGATCATGGTGATCACTGTGATGACCAGCAGGACGAGCTCCTGATCATGTGATCACTGTGCTGACCAGCAGGACAGGCTCCTGATCATGTGATCACTGTGATGACCAGCAGGACGAGCTCCTGATCATGTGATCACTGTGCTGACCAGCAGGACAGGCTCCTGATCATGTGATCACTGTGCTGACCAGCAGGACAGGCTCCTGATCATGTGATCACTGTGCTGACCAGCAGGACAGGCTCCTGATCATGTGATCACTGTGCTGACCAGCAGGACGAGCTCCTGATCATGTGATCACTGTGCTGACCAGCAGGACGAGCTCCTGATCATGTGATCACTGTGCTGACCAGCAGGACGAGCTCCTGATCATGTGATCACTGTGCTGACCAGCAGGACAGGCTCCTGATCATGTGATCACTGTGCTGACCAGCAGGACAGGCTCCTGATCATGTGATCACTGTGCTGACCAGCAGGACGAGCTCCTGATCATGTGATCACTGTGCTGACCAGCAGGACGAGCTCCTGATCATGTGATCACTGTGCTGACCAGCAGGACAGGCTCCTGATCATGTGATCACTGTGATGGTCAGCAGGACAGGCTCCCGATCATGTGATCACTGTGATGACCAGCAGGACAGGCTCCTGATCATGTGATCACTGTGCTGGCCAGCAGGACAGGCTCCCGATCATGTGATCACTGTGCTGGCCAGCAGGACAGGCTCCTGATCATGTGATCACTGTGATGACCAGCAGGACAGGCTCCCGATCATGTGATCACTGTGATGACCAGCAGGACGAGCTCCTGATCATGTGATCACTGTGATGACCAGCAGGACGAGCTCCTGATCATGTGATTACTGTGATGACCAGCAGGACAGGCTCCCGATCATGTGATCACTGTGATGACCAGCAGGACAGGCTCCCGATCATGTGATCACTGTGATGACCAGCAGGACAGGCTCCCGATCATGTGATCACTGTGCTGGCCAGCAGGACAGGCTCCCGATCATGTGATCACTGTGCTGGCCAGCAGGACAGGCTCCCGATCATGTGATCACTGTGATGACCAGCAGGACAGGCTCCCGATCATGTGATCACTGTGATGACCAGCAGGACAGGCTCCTGATCATGTGATCACTGTGCTGGCCAGCAGGACAGGTTCCTGATCATGTGATCACTGTGATGGCCAGCAGGACAGGTTCCTGATCATGTGATCACTGTGATGACCAGCAGGACAGGTTCCTGATCATGTGATCACTGTGATGACCAGCAGGACAGGTTCCTGATCATGTGATCACTGTGATGACCAGCAGGACGAGCTCCTGATCATGTGATCACTGTGCTGGCCAGCAGGACAGGCTCCCGATCATGTGATCACTGTGATGACCAGCAGGACAGGCTCCCGATCATGTGATCACTGTGATGACCAGCAGGACAGGCTCCTGATCATGTGATCACTGTGCTGGCCAGCAGGACAGGTTCCTGATCATGTGATCACTGTGATGGCCAGCAGGACAGGTTCCTGATCATGTGATCACTGTGATGACCAGCAGGACAGGTTCCTGATCATGTGATCACTGTGCTGACCAGCAGGACGAGCTCCTGATCATGTGATCACTGTGCTGACCAGCAGGACGAGCTCCTGATCATGTGATCACTGTGCTGACCAGCAGGACAGGCTCCTGATCATGTGATCACTGTGATGGTCAGCAGGACAGGCTCCTGATCATGTGATCACTGTGCTGGCCAGCAGGACAGGCTCCCGATCATGTGATCACTGTGCTGGCCAGCAGGACAGGCTCCCGATCATGTGATCACTGTGATGACCAGCAGGACAGGCTCCCGATCATGTGATCACTGTGATGACCAGCAGGACAGGCTCCTGATCATGTGATCACTGTGCTGGCCAGCAGGACAGGTTCCTGATCATGTGATCACTGTGATGGCCAGCAGGACAGGTTCCTGATCATGTGATCACTGTGATGACCAGCAGGACGAGCTCCTGATCATGTGATCACTGTGATGACCAGCAGGATAGGCTCCCGATCATGTGATCACTGTGATGACCAGCAGGACAGGCTCCTGATCATGTGATCACTGTGCTGACCAGCAGGACGAGCTCCCGATCATGTGATCACTGTGCTGACCAGCAGGATAGGCTCCCGATCATGTGATCACTGTGATGACCAGCAGGACAGGCTCCTGATCATGTGATCACTGTGCTGACCAGCAGGACAGGCTCCTGATCATGTGATCACTGTGCTGACCAGCAGGACGAGCTCCTGATCATGTGATCACTGTGATGACCAGCAGGACAGGCTCCCGATCATGTGATCACTGTGATGACCAGCAGGATAGGCTCCTGATCATGTGATCACTGTGATGACCAGCAGGACGAGCTCCTGATCATGTGATCACTGTGATGACCAGCAGGACAGGCTCCCGATCATGTGATCACTGTGATGACCAGCAGGACGAGCTCCCGATCATGTGATCACTGTGATGACCAGCAGGACGAGCTCCTGATCATGTGATCACTGTGATGACCAGCAGGACAGGCTCCTGATCATGTGATCACTGTGCTGACCAGCAGGACGAGCTCCTGATCATGTGATCACTGTGCTGACCAGCAGGACAGGCTCCTGATCATGTGATCACTGTGATGGTCAGCAGGACAGGCTCCTTGATCATGTGATCACTGTGCTGACCAGCAGGACGAGCTCCTGATCATGTGATCACTGTGCTGACCAGCAGGACGAGCTCCTGATCATGTGATCACTGTGCTGACCAGCAGGACAGGCTCCTGATCATGTGATCACTGTGATGGTCAGCAGGACAGGCTCCCGATCATGTGATCACTGTGATGACCAGCAGGACAGGCTCCTGATCATGTGATCACTGTGCTGGCCAGCAGGACAGGCTCCCGATCATGTGATCACTGTGCTGGCCAGCAGGACAGGCTCCTGATCATGTGATCACTGTGATGACCAGCAGGACAGGCTCCCGATCATGTGATCACTGTGATGACCAGCAGGACAGGCTCCCGATCATGTGATCACTGTGCTGGCCAGCAGGACAGGCTCCCGATCATGTGATCACTGTGCTGGCCAGCAGGACAGGCTCCCGATCATGTGATCACTGTGATGACCAGCAGGACAGGCTCCCGATCATGTGATCACTGTGATGACCAGCAGGACAGGCTCCTGATCATGTGATCACTGTGCTGGCCAGCAGGACAGGTTCCTGATCATGTGATCACTGTGATGGCCAGCAGGACAGGTTCCTGATCATGTGATCACTGTGATGACCAGCAGGACAGGTTCCTGATCATGTGATCACTGTGATGACCAGCAGGACGAGCTCCTGATCATGTGATCACTGTGCTGGCCAGCAGGACAGGCTCCCGATCATGTGATCACTGTGATGACCAGCAGGACAGGCTCCCGATCATGTGATCACTGTGATGACCAGCAGGACAGGCTCCTGATCATGTGATCACTGTGCTGGCCAGCAGGACAGGTTCCTGATCATGTGATCACTGTGATGGCCAGCAGGACAGGTTCCTGATCATGTGATCACTGTGATGACCAGCAGGACAGGTTCCTGATCATGTGATCACTGTGCTGACCAGCAGGACGAGCTCCTGATCATGTGATCACTGTGCTGACCAGCAGGACGAGCTCCTGATCATGTGATCACTGTGCTGACCAGCAGGACAGGCTCCTGATCATGTGATCACTGTGATGGTCAGCAGGACAGGCTCCTGATCATGTGATCACTGTGCTGGCCAGCAGGACAGGCTCCCGATCATGTGATCACTGTGCTGGCCAGCAGGACAGGCTCCCGATCATGTGATCACTGTGATGACCAGCAGGACAGGCTCCCCGATCATGTGATCACTGTGATGACCAGCAGGACAGGCTCCTGATCATGTGATCACTGTGCTGGCCAGCAGGACAGGTTCCTGATCATGTGATCACTGTGATGGCCAGCAGGACAGGTTCCTGATCATGTGATCCACTGTGATGACCAGCAGGACGAGCTCCTGATCATGTGATCACTGTGATGACCAGCAGGATAGGCTCCCGATCATGTGATCACTGTGATGACCAGCAGGACAGGCTCCTGATCATGTGATCACTGTGCTGACCAGCAGGACGAGCTCCCGATCATGTGATCACTGTGCTGACCAGCAGGATAGGCTCCCGATCATGTGATTACTGTGATGACCAGCAGGACAGGCTCCTGATCATGTGATCACTGTGATGACCAGCAGGACAGGCTCCTGATCATGTGATCACTGTGCTGACCAGCAGGACAGGCTCCTGATCATGTGATCACTGTGCTGACCAGCAGGACGAGCTCCTGATCATGTGATCACTGTGATGACCAGCAGGACAGGCTCCCGATCATGTGATCACTGTGATGACCAGCAGGATAGGCTCCTGATCATGTGATCACTGTGATGACCAGCAGGACGAGCTCCTGATCATGTGATCACTGTGATGACCAGCAGGACAGGCTCCCGATCATGTGATCACTGTGATGACCAGCAGGACGAGCTCCCGATCATGTGATCACTGTGATGACCAGCAGGACGAGCTCCTGATCATGTGATCACTGTGATGACCAGCAGGACAGGCTCCTGATCATGTGATCACTGTGATGACCAGCAGGACGAGCTCCCGATCATGTGATCACTGTGATGACCAGCAGGATAGGCTCCTGATCATGTAATCACTGTGATGACCAGCAGGACGAGCTCCTGATCATGTGATCACTGTGATGACCAGCAGGATAGGCTCCTGATCATGTGATCACTGTGATGACCAGCAGGACAGGCTCCTGATCATGTGATCACTGTGATGACCAGCAGGACGAGCTCCCGATCATGTGATCACTGTGATGACCAGCAGGATAGGCTCCTGATCATGTGATCACTGTGATGACCAGCAGGACGAGCTCCTGATCATGTGATCACTGTGATGACCAGCAGGACGAGCTCCTGATCATGTAATCACTGCTGACCAGCAGGACAGGCTCCCGATCATGTGATCACTGTGCTGGCCAGCAGGACGAGCTCCTGATCATGTGATCACTGTGATGACCAGCAGGACAGGCTCCTGATCATGTGATCACTGTGCTGGCCAGCAGGACAGGCTCCTGATCATGTGATCACTGTGATGACCAGCAGGACAAGCTCCTGATCATGTGATCACTGTGATGACCAGCAGGACGAGCTCCTGATCATGTGATCACTGTGATGACCAGCAGGACAAGCTCCTGATCATGTGATCACTGTGACGGCCAGCAGGACGAGCTCCTGATCATGTGATCACTGTGATGACCAGCAGGACAGGCTCCCGATCATGTGATCACTGTGATGACCAGCAGGACGAGCTCCTGATCATGTGATGACCAGCAGGACAGGCTCCTGATCATGTGATCACTGTGACGGCCAGCAGGACGAGCTCCTGATCATGTGATCACTGTGATGGCCAGTAGGATAGGCTCCCGATCATGTGATCACTGTGATGACCAGCAGGACGAGCTCCTGATCATGTGATGACCAGCAGGACAGGCTCCTGATCATGTGATCACTGTGACGACCAGCAGGACAGGCTCCTGATCATGTGATCACTGTGATGGTCAGCAGGACAGGCTCCTAATCATGTGATCATTGTGACGGCCAGCAGGACAGGCTCCTGATCATGTGATCACTGATGGCCAGTCACATTGATCACATGATTGGGAGCCTGTCCTACTGGCTCTGGATTGTTCCACGACCCAGACCTGTAGATAACAGCGCAGTCACGGTGTTAAGAGCATGCAAAGGAGTTGGCTTCTAGCACACAATAGGTACTCATATGTGGCAGTATAGGATAAGGCCCGCCTCCGCCATGCCACATATACACATACAGCCAGTGGGAAGGGTGAACCTGAGCAGCTAATCCCCCACAGCAGCACTGTCACATGGGGGGGAAGGGGAGTCAGTCACATGCTTCTCCATACCTGGAAGTATCAGGGAAAGCCCTTTACAGAATGGTAACGTGAACTGTCTGTGTCCCCCGCAGCTTGCCATATATTGGAGTGCCCTGAGGGTCACGCCCAGGATGTGATCAGCACCATCGGACAGGCCTTCGAACTCCGCTTCAAACAATACCTCAAAAATCCTCCAAAATTAGTGACTCCGCATGACAGGTACTCCCAACCCCAACCCCCCAATCAAGTATGGTGGGTCAGAGATGTGCGAGAGGAGCAGAACCTGTAATGTTTATCTTTTTACTTCACTCCAGGATGGCCGGATTTGACGGCTCCGCTTGGGACGAGGAAGAGGAGGAGCTTCCAGACCACGCCTATTACAACGATTTCCCAGGCAAAGAGCCGCCCATCGGCGGGGTGGTGGACATGCGATTACGGGAGGGAGCGGCTCCTGCAGTACCGAGGCAAAGTCCCAATCACATGGGCGCCACTCTGGTGAGGCTGCGCTGAGGGAGGACGGGGGGAGGAGGTGGGATATATATAATGTACAATAAATTGTAATGTGACCATCCTTTCCTGTCTGCAGCCAGTGGGACAGATCACCGGGGCAGAGCAGGACCCACGGAAGGTGCAGCCACAGGCCTCAGTACAAGGTAACAAGTCAACTCCAAGTGACTCCGCCTTTCCTGACAACTCCACCCATTCTGTGTTTTCTCCCAATCCCTGATCTATATCTGACCTCTCCCACCTAATCCCTGATCTATATCTGATCTCTCCTCCTCATCCTGGTCACCGTGTCCCCCCTGATCTCTTCCCTCATCCTGGTCACCGTGTCCCCCCTGATCTATATCTGATCTCTCCCCTCATCCTGGTCACCGTGTCCCACCTAATCCCTGATCTATATCTGATCTCTCCTCCTCATCCTGGTCACCGTGTCCCACCTAATCCCTGATCTATATCTGATCTCTCCTCCTCATCCTGGTCACCGTGTCCCACCTAATCCCTGATCTATATCTGATCTCTCCTCCTCATCCTGGTCACCGTGTCCCACCTAATCCCTGATCTATATCTGATCTCTCCCACCTAATCCCTGATCTATATCTGATCTCTCCCCCTCATCCTGGTCACCGTGTCCCCCCTAATCCCTGATCTATATCTGATCTCTCCCCTCATCCTGGTCACCGTGTCCCACCTAATCCCTGATCTCTATCTGATCTCTCCCCTCATCCTGGTCACCGTGTCCCACCTAATCCCTGATCTATATCTGATCTCTCCCCTCATCCTGGTCACCGTGTCCCACCTAATCCCTGATCTATATCTGATCTCTCCCCTCATCCTGGTCACCGTGTCCCACCTTATCCCTGATCTATATCTGATCTCTCCCCTCATCCTGGTCACCGTGTCCCACCTAATCCCTGATCTATATCTGACCTCTCCCACCTAATCCCTGATCTATATCTGATCTCTCCCACCTAATCCCTGATCTATATCTGATCTCTCCCCTCATCCTGGTCACCGTGTCCCACCTAATCCCTGATCTATATCTGATCTCTCCTCCTCATCCTGGTCACCGTGTCCCACCTAATCCCTGATCTATATCTGATCTCTCCCCTCATCCTGGTCACCGTGTCCCACCTAATCCCTGATCTATATCTGATCTCTCCTCCTCATCCTGGTCACCGTGTCCCACCTAATCCCTGATCTATATCTGATCTCTCCCCTCATCCTGGTCACCGTGTCCCACCTAATCCCTGATCTATATCTGATCTCTCCCCTCATCCTGGTCACTGTGTCCCACCTAATCCCTGATCTATATCTGATCTCTCCTCCTCATCCTGGTCACCGTGTCCCACCTAATCCCTGATCTATATCTGATCTCTCCCCTCATCCTGGTCACCGTGTCCCACCTAATCCCTGATCTATATCTAATCTCTCCCCTCATCCTGGTCACCGTGTCCCACCTAATCCCTGATCTATATCTGATCTCTCCTCTCATCCTGGTCACCGTGTCCCACCTAATCCCTGATCTATATCTGATCTCTCCTCCTCATCCTGGTCACCGTGTCCCACCTAATCCCTGATCTCTATCTGATCTCTCCCCAAATCCTTGTCACCGTGTCCCACCTAATCCCTGATCTATATCTGATCTCTCCCCTCATCCTGGTCACCGTGTCCCACCTAATCCCTGATCTATATCTGATCTCTCCTCTCATCCTGGTCACCGTGTCCCACCTAATCCCTGATCTATATCTGACCTCTCCACTCATCCTGGTCACCGTGTCCCACCTAATCCCTGATCTATATCTGATCTCTCCTCCTCATCCTGGTCACCGTGTCCCACCTAATCCCTGATCTATATCTGATCTCTCCTCCTCATCCTGGTCACCGTGTCCCACCTAATCCCTGATCTATATCTGATCTCTCCTCCTCATCCTGGTCACCGTGTCCCACCTAATCCCTGATCTATATCTGATCTCTCCCCTCATCCTGGTCACCTTGTCCCACCTAATCCCTGATCTATATCTGATCTCTCCTCTCATCCTGGTCACCGTGTCCCACCTAATCCCTGATCTATATCTGACCTCTCCACTCATCCTGGTCACCGTGTCCCACCTAATCCCTGATCTATATCTGATCTCTCCTCCTCATCCTGGTCACCGTGTCCCACCTAATCCCTGATCTATATCTGATCTCCTCTCATCCTGGTCACCGTGTCCCACCTAATCCCTGATCTATATCTGATCTCTCCCCTCATCCTGGTCACCGTGTCCCACCTAATCCCTGATCTATATCTGATCTCTCCCCCTCATCCTGGTCACCGTGTCCCACCTAATCCCTGATCTATATCTGATCTCTCCTCCTCATCCTGGTCACCGTGTCCCACCTAATCCCTGATCTATATCTGACCTCTCCTCCTCATCCTGGTCACCGTGTCCCACCTAATCCCTGATCTATATCTGACCTCTCCTCCTCATTCTGGTCACCGTGTCCCACCTAATCCCTGATCTATATCTGATCTCTCCTCTCATCCTGGTCACCGTGTCCCACCTAATCCCTGATCTATATCTGATCTCTCCCCTCATCCTGGTCACCGTGTCCCACCTAATCCCTGATCTATATCTGATCTCTCCTCTCATCCTGGACACCGTGTCCCACCTAATCCCTGATCTATATCTGATCTCTCCTCATCCTGGTCACCGTGTCCCCCCTGATATCTATCTGATCTCTCCCCCTCATCCTGGTCACCGTGTCCCACCTAATCCCTGATTATCTGATCTCTCCTCCTCATCCTGGTCACCGTGTCCCACCTAATCCCTGATCTATATCTGATCTCTCCCCCCATCCTGGTCACCGTGTCCCACCTAATCCCTGATCTATATCTGATCTCTCCCCTCATCCTGGTCACCGTGTCCCACCTAATCCCTGATCTATATCTGATCTCTCCTCCTCATCCTGGTCACCGTGTCCCACCTAATCCCTGATCTCTATCTGATCTCTCCTCCTCATCCTGGTCACTGTGTCCCACCTAATCCCTGATCTATATCTGATCTCTCCCCCCATCCTGGTCACCGTGTCCCACCTAATCCCTGATCTATATCTGATCTCTCCCCCCATCCTGGTCACCGTGTCCCACCTAATCCCTGATCTATATCTGACCTCTCCTCCTCATCCTGGTCACCGTGTCCCACCTAATCCCTGATCTATATCTGATCTCTCCTCCTCATCCTGGTCACCGTGTCCCACCTAATCCCTGATCTATATCTGATCTCTCCTCCTCATCCTGGTCACCGTGTCCCCCCTGATCTATATCTGACCTCTCCTCATCCTTGTCACCGTGTTCCACCTAATCCCTGATCTATATCTGATCTCTCCCCTCATCCTGGTCACCGTGTCCCACCTAATCCCTGATCTATATCTGATCTCTCATCCTGGTCACCGTGTCCCACCTAATCCCTGATCTATATCTGATCTCTCCCCTCATCCTGGTCACCGTGTCCCACCTAATCCCTGATCTATATCTGATCTCTCCCCTCATCCTGGTCACCTTGTCCCACCTAATCCCTGATCTATATCTGACCTCTCCTCCTCATCCTGGTCACCGTGTCCCACCTAATCCCTGATCTATATCTGATCTCTCCTCCTCATCCTGGTCACCGTGTCCCACCTAATCCCTGATCTATATCTGATCTCTCCTCCTCATCCTGGTCACCGTGTCCCACCTAATCCCTGATCTATATCTGATCTCTCCTCCTCATCCTGGTCACCGTGTCCCACCTAATCCCTGATCTATATCTGATCTCTCATCCTGGTCACCGTGTCCCACCTAATCCCTGATCTATATCTGATCTCTCCCCTCATCCTGGTCACCGTGTCCCACCTAATCCCTGATCTATATCTGATCTCTCCTCCTCATCCTGGTCACCGTGTCCCACCTAATCCCTGATCTATATCTGATCTCTCCTCCTCATCCTGGTCACCGTGTCCCACCTAATCCCTGATTATCTGATCTCTCCTCCTCATCCTGGTCACCGTGTCCCACCCAATCCCTGATCTATATCTGATCTCTCCTCTCATCCTGGTCACCGTGTCCCACCTAATCCCTGATCTATATCTGATCTCTCCCCTCATCCTGGTCACCGTGTCCCACCTAATCCCTGATCTATATCTGATCTCTCCCCTCATCCTGGTCACCTTGTCCCACCTAATCCCTGATCTATATCTGACCTCTCCTCCTCATCCTGGTCACCGTGTCCCACCTAATCCCTGATCTATATCTAATCTCTCCCCTCATCCTGGTCACCGTGTCCCACCTAATCCCTGATCTATATCTGATCTCTCCCCTCATCCTGGTCACCGTGTCCCACCTAATCCCTGATCTATATCTGATCTCTCCCCTCATCCTGGTCACCGTGTCCCACCTAATCCCTGATCTATATCTGATCTCTCCTCCTCATCCTGGTCACCGTGTCCCACCTAATCCCTGATCTATATCTGATCTCTCCCACCTAATCCCTGATCTATATCTGATCTCTCCCCTCATCCTGGTCACCGTGTCCCACCTAATCCCTGATCTATATCTGATCTCTCCTCCTCATCCTGGTCACCGTGTCCCACCTAATCCCTGATCTATATCTGACCTCTCCTCTCATCCTGGTCACCGTGTCCCACCTAATCCCTGATCTATATCTGACCTCTCCTCTCATCCTGGTCACCGTGTCCCACCTAATCCCTGATCTATATCTGATCTCTCCTCTCATCCTGGTCACCGTGTCCCACCTAATCCCTGATCTATATCTGATCTCTCCTCCTCATCCTGGTCACCGTGTCCCACCTAATCCCTGATCTATATCTGATCTCTCCCCCCATCCTGGTCACCGTGTCCCACCTAATCCCTGATCTCTATCTGATCTCTCCTCCTCATCCTGGTCACCGTGTCCCACCTAATCCCTGATCTATATCTGATCTCTCCCCTCATCCTGGTCACCGTGTCCCACCTAATCCCTGATCTATATCTGATCTCTCCCCTCATCCTGGTCACTGTGTCCCACCTAATCCCTGATCTATATCTGATCTCTCCTCTCATCCTGGTCACCGTGTCCCACCTAATCCCTGATCTATATCTGATCTCTCCTCTCATCCTGGTCACCGTGTCCCACCTAATCCCTGATCTATATCTGATCTCTCCCCTCATCCTGGTCACCGTGTCCCACCTAATCCCTGATCTATATCTGATCTCTCCCCTCATCCTGGTCACCGTGTCCCACCTAATCCCTGATCTATATCTGATCTCTCCCCTCATCCTGGTCACCGTGTCCCACCCAATCCCTGATCTATATCTGATCTCTCCCCTCATCCTGGTCACCGTGTCCCACCTAATCCCTGATCTATATCTGATCTCTCCCCCCATCCTGGTCACCGTGTCCCACCTAATCCCTGATCTATATCTGATCTCTCCTCTCATCCTGGTCACCGTGTCCCACCTAATCCCTGATCTATATCTGACCTCTCCTCCTCATCCTGGTCACCGTGTCCCACCTAATCCCTGATCTATATCTGATCTCTCCTCTCATCCTGGTCACCGTGTCCCACCTAATCCCTGATCTATATCTGATCTCTCATCCTCATCCTGGTCACCGTGTCCCACCTAATCCCTGATCTATATCTGATCTCTCCCACCTAATCCCTGATCTATATCTGATCTCTCCTCCTCATCCTGGTCACCGTGTCCCACCTAATCCCTGATCTATATCTGATCTCTCCCCTCATCCTGGTCACCGTGTCCCACCTAATCCCTGATCTATATCTGATCTCTCCCACCTAATCCCTGATCTATATCTGATCTCTCCTCCTCATCCTGGTCACCGTGTCCCACCTAATCCCTGATCTATATCTGATCTCTCCCCTCATCCCCTGGTCACTGTGTCCCACCTAATCCCTGATCTATATCTGATCTCTCCCACCTAATCCCTGATCTATATCTGATCTCTCCCCCTCATCCTGGTCACCGTGTCCCCCCTGATCTATATCTGATCTCTCCTCCTCATCCTGGTCACTGTGTCCCACCTAATCCCTGATCTATATCTGATCTCTCCCCCCATCCTGGTCACCGTGTCCCACCTAATCCCTGATCTATATCTGATCTCTCCTCCTCATCCTGGTCACCGTGTCCCCCCTGATCTATATCTGACCTCTCCCCTCATCCTGGTCACCGTGTCCCACCTAATCCCTGATCTATATCTGATCTCTCCCCTCATCCTGGTCACCGTGTCCCACCTAATCCCTGATCTATATCTGATCTCTCCTCCTCATCCTGGTCACCGTGTCCCACCTAATCCCTGATCTATATCTGATCTCTCCCCCCATCCTGGTCACCGTGTCCCACCTAATCCCTGATCTATATCTGATCTCTCCCCCCATCCTGGTCACCGTGTCCCACCTAATCCCTGATCTATATCTGATCTCTCCCCTCATCCTGGTCACCATGTCCCGACCTAATCCCTGATCTATATCTGATCTCTCCTCCTCATCCTGGTCACCATGTCCCACCTAATCCCTGATCTATATCTGACCTCTCCTCTCATCCTGGTCACCGTGTCCCACCTAATCCCTGATCTATATCTGATCTCTCCCCCCATCCTGGTCACCGTGTCCCACCTAATCCCTGATCTATATCTGATCTCTCCCCTCATCCTGGTCACCGTGTCTCACCTAATCCCTGATCTATATCTGATCTCTCCTCCTCATCCTGGTCACCATGTCCCACCTAATCCCTGATCTATATCTGATCTCTCCCCTCATCCTGGTCACCGTATCCCACCTAATCCCTGATCTATATCTGATCTCTCCCCTCATCCTGGTCACCGTGTCCCACCTAATCCCTGATCTATATCTGATCTCTCCCCTCATCCTGGTCACCGTGTCCCACCTAATCCATGATCTATATCTGATCTCTCCCACCTAATCCCTGATCTATATCTGATCTCTCCCACCTAATCCCTGATCTATATCTGATCTCTCCCACCTAATCCCTGATCTATATCTGATCTCTCCCACCTAATCCCTGATCTATATCTGATCTCTCCTCCTCATCCTGGTCACCATGTCCCACCTAATCCCTGATCTATATCTGATCTCTCCCACCTAATCCCTGATCTATATCTGATCTCTCCCACCTAATCCCTGATCTATATCTGATCTCTCCCCTCATCCTGGTCACCGTGTCCTACCTAATCCCTGATCTATATCTGATCTCTCCCCTCATCCTGGTCACCGTGTCCCACCTAATCCCTGATCTATATCTGATCTCTCCCACCTAATCCCTGATGTATATCTGATCTCTCCCACCTAATCCCTGATCTATATCTGATCTCTTCCCTCATCCTGGTCACCGTGTCCCAACTAATCCCTGATCTATATCTGATCTCTCCTCCTCATCCTGGTCACCGTGTCCCACCTAATCCCTGATCTATATCTGATCTCTCCCCCCATCCTGGTCACTGTGTCCCACCTAATCCCTGATCTATATCTGATCTCTCCTCCTCATCCTGGTCACCGTGTCCCACCTAATCCCTGATCTATATCTGATCTCTCCTCCTCATCCTGGTCACCGTGTCCCCCCTGATCTATATCTGATCTCTCCTCCTCATCCTGGTCACCGTGTCCCACCTAATCCCTGATCTATATCTGATCTCTCCCCCCATCCTGGTCACTGTGTCCCACCTAATCCCTGATCTATATCTGATCTCTCCTCCTCATCCTGGTCACCGTGTCCCACCTAATCCCTGATCTATATCTGATCTCTCCTCCTCATCCTGGTCACCGTGTCCCCCCTGATCTATATCTGATCTCTCCTCCTCATCCTGGTCACCGTGTCCCCCCTAATCCCTGATCTATATCTGATCTCTCATCCTGGTCACCGTGTCCCACCTAATCCCTGATATATATCTGATCTCTCCTCCTCATCCTGGTCACCGTGTCCCACCTAATCCCTCATCTATATCTGATCTCTCCTCCTCATCCTGGTCACCGTGTCCCACCTAATCCCTGATCTATATCTGATCTCTCCCCCCATCCTGGTCACCATGTCCCACCTAATCCCTTATCTATATCTGATCTCTGATCCTGGTCACCGTGTCCCCCCTAATCCCTGATCTATATCTGATCTCTCATCCTGGTCACCGTGTCCCACCTAATCCCTGATCTATATCTGATCTCTCCCCCCATCCTGGTCACCGTGTCCCACCTAATCCCTGATCTATATCTGATCTCTCCCCTCATCCTGGTCACCGTGTCCCACCTAATCCCTGATCTATATCTGATCTCTCCTCCTCATCCTGGTCACCGTGTCCCACCTAATCCCTGATCTATATCTGATCTCTCCCCCCATCCTGGTCACCGTGTCCCACCTAATCCCTGATCTATATCTGATCTCTCCCCTCATCCTGGTCACCGTGTCCCACCTAATCCCTGATCTATATCTGATCTCTCCTCCTCATCCTGGTCACCATGTCCCACCTAATCCCTTATCTATATCTGATCTCTCATCCTGGTCACCGTGTCCCCCCTAATCCCTGATCTATATCTGATCTCTCATCCTGGTCACCGTGTCCCACCTAATCCCTGATCTATATCTGATCTCTCCCCCCATCCTGGTCACCATGTCCCACCTAATCCCTTATCTATATCTGATCTCTCATCCTGGTCACCGTGTCCCCCCTAATCCCTGATCTATATCTGATCTCTCATCCTGGTCACCGTGTCCCACCTAATCCCTGATATATATCTGATCTCTCCTCCTCATCCTGGTCACCGTGTCCCACCTAATCCCTGATCTATATCTGATCTCTCCTCCTCATCCTGGTCACCGTGTCCCACCTAATCCCTGATATATATCTGATCTCTCCTCCTCATCCTGGTCACCGTGTCCCACCTAATCCCTGATCTATATCTGATCTCTCCTCCTCATCCTGGTCACCGTGTCCCACCTAATCCCTGATCTATATCTGATCTCTCCCCTCATCCTGGTCACCGTGTCCCACCTAATCCCTGATCTATATCTGATCTCTCCTCCTCATCCTGGTCACCGTGTCCCACCTAATCCCTGATCTCTATCTGATCTCTCCTCCTCATCCTGGTCACTGTGTCCCACCTAATCCCTGATCTATATCTGATCTCTCCCCTCATCCTGGTCACCGTGTCCCACCTAATCCCTGATCTATATCTGATCTCTCCCACCTAATCCCTGATCTATATCTGATCTCTCCTCCTCATCCTGGTCACCGTGTCCCACCTAATCCCTGATCTCTATCTGATCTCTCCTCCTCATCCTGGTCACCGTGTCCCACCTAATCCCTGATCTATATCTGATCTCTCCCCTCATCCTGGTCACCGTGTCCCACCTAATCCCTGATCTATATCTGATCTCTCCCCTCATCCTGGTCACCTTGTCCCACCTAATCCCTGATCTATATCTGACCTCTCCTCCTCATCCTGGTCACCGTGTCCCACCTAATCCCTGATCTATATCTGATCTCTCCTCCTCATCCTGGTCACCGTGTCCCACCTAATCCCTGATCTATATCTGATCTCTCCTCCTCATCCTGGTCACCGTGTCCCACCTAATCCCTGATTATCTGATCTCTCCTCCTCATCCTGGTCACCGTGTCCCACCCAATCCCTGATCTATATCTGATCTCTCCTCTCATCCTGGTCACCGTGTCCCACCTAATCCCTGATCTATATCTGATCTCTCCCACCTAATCCCTGATCTATATCTGATCTCTCCTCCTCATCCTGGTCACCGTGTCCCACCTAATCCCTGATCTATATCTGATCTCTCCCCTCATCCTGGTCACCGTGTCCCACCTAATCCCTGATCTATATCTGATCTCTCCTCCTCATCCTGGTCACCGTGTCCCACCTAATCCCTGATCTATATCTGATCTCTCCCCTCATCCTGGTCACCTTGTCCCACCTAATCCCTGATCTATATCTGACCTCTCCTCCTCATCCTGGTCACCGTGTCCCACCTAATCCCTGATCTATATCTAATCTCTCCCCTCATCCTGGTCACCGTGTCCCACCTAATCCCTGATCTATATCTGATCTCTCCCCTCATCCTGGTCACCGTGTCCCACCTAATCCCTGATCTATATCTGATCTCTCCTCCTCATCCTGGTCACCGTGTCCCACCTAATCCCTGATCTATATCTGATCTCTCCCACCTAATCCCTGATCTATATCTGATCTCTCCCCTCATCCTGGTCACCGTGTCCCACCTAATCCCTGATCTATATCTGATCTCTCCTCCTCATCCTGGTCACCGTGTCCCACCTAATCCCTGATCTATATCTGACCTCTCCTCTCATCCTGGTCACCGTGTCCCACCTAATCCCTGATCTATATCTGACCTCTCCTCTCATCCTGGTCACCGTGTCCCACCTAATCCCTGATCTATATCTGATCTCTCCTCCTCATCCTGGTCACCGTGTCCCACCTAATCCCTGATCTATATCTGATCTCTCCCCCCATCCTGGTCACCGTGTCCCACCTAATCCCTGATCTATATCTGATCTCTCCTCTCATCCTGGTCACCGTGTCCCACCTAATCCCTGATCTATATCTGATCTCTCCTCTCATCCTGGTCACCGTGTCCCACCTAATCCCTGATCTATATCTGATCTCTCCCCTCATCCTGGTCACCGTGTCCCACCTAATCCCTGATCTATATCTGATCTCTCCCCTCATCCTGGTCACCGTGTCCCACCTAATCCCTGATCTATATCTGATCTCTCCCCTCATCCTGGTCACCGTGTCCCACCCAATCCCTGATCTATATCTGATCTCTCCCCTCATCCTGGTCACCGTGTCCCACCTAATCCCTGATCTATATCTGATCTCTCCTCCTCATCCTGGTCACCGTGTCCCACCTAATCCCTGATCTATATCTGATCTCTCCCCCCATCCTGGTCACCGTGTCCCACCTAATCCCTGATCTATATCTGATCTCTCCTCTCATCCTGGTCACCGTGTCCCACCTAATCCCTGATCTATATCTGATCTCTCCTCTCATCCTGGTCACCGTGTCCCACCTAATCCCTGATCTATATCTGATCTCTCCCCTCATCCTGGTCACCGTGTCCCACCTAATCCCTGATCTATATCTGATCTCTCCTCTCATCCTGGTCACCGTGTCTCACCTAATCCCTGATCTATATCTGATCTCTCCCCCCATCCTGGTCACCGTGTCCCACCTAATCCCTGATCTATATCTGATCTCTCCTCTCATCCTGGTCACCGTGTCCCACCTAATCCCTGATCTATATCTGACCTCTCCTCCTCATCCTGGTCACCGTGTCCCACCTAATCCCTGATCTATATCTGATCTCTCCCCTCATCCTGGTCACCGTGTCCCACCTAATCCCTGATCTATATCTGATCTCTCCCACCTAATCCCTGATCTATATCTGATCTCTCCTCCTCATCCTGGTCACCGTGTCCCACCTAATCCCTGATCTATATCTGATCTCTCCCCTCATCCCCTGGTCACTGTGTCCCACCTAATCCCTGATCTATATCTGATCTCTCCCACCTAATCCCTGATCTATATCTGATCTCTCCCCCTCATCCTGGTCACCGTGTCCCCCCTGATCTATATCTGATCTCTCCTCCTCATCCTGGTCACTGTGTCCCACCTAATCCCTGATCTATATCTGATCTCTCCCCCCATCCTGGTCACCGTGTCCCACCTAATCCCTGATCTATATCTGATCTCTCCTCCTCATCCTGGTCACCGTGTCCCCCCTGATCTATATCTGACCTCTCCCCTCATCCTGGTCACCGTGTCCCACCTAATCCCTGATCTATATCTGATCTCTCCCCTCATCCTGGTCACCGTGTCCCACCTAATCCCTGATCTATATCTGATCTCTCCTCCTCATCCTGGTCACCGTGTCCCACCTAATCCCTGATCTATATCTGATCTCTCCCCCCATCCTGGTCACCGTGTCCCACCTAATCCCTGATCTATATCTGATCTCTCCCCTCATCCTGGTCACCATGTCCCGACCTAATCCCTGATCTATATCTGATCTCTCCTCCTCATCCTGGTCACCATGTCCCACCTAATCCCTGATCTATATCTGATCTCTCCCACCTAATCCCTGATCTATATCTGATCTCTCCCCTCATCCTGGTCACCATGTCCCACCTAATCCCTGATCTATATCTGATCTCTCCCCCCATCCTGGTCACCGTGTCCCACCTAATCCCTGATCTATATCTGATCTCTCCCCTCATCCTGGTCACCGTGTCTCACCTAATCCCTGATCTATATCTGATCTCTCCTCCTCATCCTGGTCACCGTGTCTCACCTAATCCCTGATCTATATCTGATCTCTCCCCTCATCCTGGTCACCGTATCCCACCTAATCCCTGATCTATATCTGATCTCTCCCCTCATCCTGGTCACCGTGTCCCACCTAATCCCTAATCTATATCTGATCTCTCCCCTCATCCTGGTCACCATGTCCCACCTAATCCCTGATCTATATCTGATCTCTCCCACCTAATCCCTGATCTATATCTGATCTCTCCCACCTAATCCCTGATCTATATCTGATCTCTCCCACCTAATCCCTGATCTATATCTGATCTCTCCTCCTCATCCTGGTCACCGTGTCCCACCTAATCCCTGATCTATATCTGATCTCTCCTCCTCATCCTGGTCACCGTGTCCCACCTAATCCCTGATCTATATCTGATCTCTCCCACCTAATCCCTGATCTATATCTGATCTCTCCCACCTAATCCCTGATCTATATCTGATCTCTCCCCTCATCCTGGTCACCGTGTCCTACCTAATCCCTGATCTATATCTGATCTCTCCCCTCATCCTGGTCACCGTGTCCCACCTAATCCCTGATCTATATCTGATCTCTCCCACCTAATCCCTGATCTATATCTGATCTCTTCCCTCATCCTGGTCACCGTGTCCCAACTAATCCCTGATCTATATCTGATCTCTCCTCCTCATCCTGGTCACCGTGTCCCACCTAATCCCTGATCTATATCTGATCTCTCCCCCCATCCTGGTCACTGTGTCCCACCTAATCCCTGATCTATATCTGATCTCTCCTCCTCATCCTGGTCACCGTGTCCCACCTAATCCCTGATCTATATCTGATCTCTCCTCCTCATCCTGGTCACCGTGTCCCCCCTGATCTATATCTCATCTCTCCTCCTCATCCTGGTCACCGTGTCCCACCTAATCCCTGATCTATATCTGATCTCTCCCCCCATCCTGGTCACTGTGTCCCACCTAATCCCTGATCTATATCTGATCTCTCCTCCTCATCCTGGTCACCGTGTCCCACCTAATCCCTGATCTATATCTGATCTCTCCTCCTCATCCTGGTCACCGTGTCCCCCCTGATCTATATCTGATCTCTCCTCCTCATCCTGGTCACCGTGTCCCCCCTAATCCCTGATCTATATCTGATCTCTCATCCTGGTCACCGTGTCCCACCTAATCCCTGATATATATCTGATCTCTCCTCCTCATCCTGGTCACCGTGTCCCACCTAATCCCTGATCTATATCTGATCTCTCCCCCCATCCTGGTCACCATGTCCCACCTAATCCCTTATCTATATCTGATCTCTCATCCTGGTCACCGTGTCCCCCCTAATCCCTGATCTATATCTGATCTCTCATCCTGGTCACCGTGTCCCACCTAATCCCTGATCTATATCTGATCTCTCCCCCCATCCTGGTCACCATGTCCCACCTAATCCCTTATCTATATCTGATCTCTCATCCTGGTCACCGTGTCCCCCCTAATCCCTGATCTATATCTGATCTCTCATCCTGGTCACCGTGTCCCACCTAATCCCTGATCTATATCTGATCTCTCCCCCCATCCTGGTCACCATGTCCCACCTAATCCCTTATCTATATCTGATCTCTCATCCTGGTCACCGTGTCCCCCCTAATCCCTGATCTATATCTGATCTCTCATCCTGGTCACCGTGTCCCACCTAATCCCTGATATATATCTGATCTCTCCTCCTCATCCTGGTCACCGTGTCCCACCTAATCCCTGATCTATATCTGATCTCTCCTCCTCATCCTGGTCACCGTGTCCCACCTAATCCCTGATATATATCTGATCTCTCCTCCTCATCCTGGTCACCGTGTCCCACCTAATCCCTGATCTATATCTGATCTCTCCTCCTCATCCTGGTCACCGTGTCCCACCTAATCCCTGATCTATATCTGATCTCTCCCCTCATCCTGGTCACCGTGTCCCACCTAATCCCTGATCTATATCTGATCTCTCCTCCTCATCCTGGTCACCGTGTCCCACCTAATCCCTGATCTCTATCTGATCTCTCCTCCTCATCCTGGTCACCGTGTCCCACCTAATCCCTGATCTATATCTGATCTCTCCCACCTAATCCCTGATCTATATCTGATCTCTCCTCCTCATCCTGGTCACCGTGTCCCACCTAATCCCTGATCTATATCTGATCTCTCCTCCTCATCCTGGTCACCGTGTCCCCCCTGATCTATATCTGATCTCTCCTCCTCATCCTGGTCACCATGTCCCCACCTCCCATCTGATTTCTCCCATGGGTTCAGGTCCAGGTTTCATCCTTTTTTTTTTTTTCCCTTTTCATTCAGGTAAGGAGCGCTTCCCTGTACCCGGGGCCAAGCCGCTGAACCGCCCCGACCTCTTCGATGACCCCTCGTACGTCAACGTCCAGAACCTGGAGAAGTCCCGTCAGCCTCTGCGAGGGACCATCAATGGCCAGAGGGACATCTTTGACATGAGTGAGTCTGCAACTTGCTTAATGGGGGTCATCATGTCCTAAAGCTCAGGAAACACAGGAATGTCTGTCATAAGGTGGGCCGGTCCTAAACAAATATCTAAGGGGTGTCTGTTGGAAGTTAGTACTGGGTGTACAGGAAGAGGGGTAAATACCGGTACTTATAGTACAGGATGTGGGTCAGTACCAGTACTCGAAGGGTCAGTACTTAGTAGTAGTATAGTATAGAGTGGAGGGGCCAGTATTATAGGTGTGGGAGTGGTCAGTGTTGGTACTTGTAGTGCTATAGGAGCGGGACGGGTCAGCCCCAATACTTCTAGTATTATAGGAGGGGGTCAGCATTGGTACTCATATATAACACATAGATCCTCCAAAAAAAGGAAGGCAGACGCTCACCATAAAAGCCAATATTTTATTGTAACCAAAAGGATGCAGTCACAAAGTCCACCTGGCGTCATAGTAAAGCTAACGCGTTTCATTCCACCAGAGGAACTTATTCATAGAGGTACCCTAGTATTATTGGGGGGGGGGTCAGTGCCAGTGTTCTAACTACTATAGGGAGGGGTCACACCAGTACTGTGATCCTATATCAGAATGTTGACGCCCTATAAAGGGGCAAGCCCATGTCACCCTAAAAAGACAGAGGGCACACCAGCCTAGCGCATCACCCCTACTAACACATTTATTGATACTCCAACATAATTGTACTCAAACGCTATGATAATCAAAGCCCATCGGCATCAGCATCAAAATCGTTCGATCCACTACATGTGCTCTTCTGCTTGGAAGGACATCACCTGGATCCTAGCTTGCTTCCTCAGAGGCGAACTAGCTGGCTTACACGTTTCGAGGGTTGTACCCCTTCCTCAGAGCCAAACTAGCTGGCTTACACATTTTGAGTGTTGTACCCCATTTCTCAGAGCCACACTAGTTGGCTTACATGTTTCGAGAGTTGTACCCCTTTCCTTAGAGCCATGCTAGCTGGCTTGCCTGTTTTGAGGGTTGTATCCCCTTCCTCAGAGCCAAACTAGCGGGCTTATGTCTTTTCAATGGTTGTATCCCCTTCCTCAGAGCCAAACTAGCTGGCTTACATGTTTTGAGGGTTATATTCCCTGCATCAGTGGCAAATTAGCTGGCTTATGTATTTCGAGGCTTGTACCCCCTTATTCAGAGGCAAACTAGCTGGCTTATGTATTTCGAGACCTGTACCTCCTTCAGAGGGAGACTAGCTGGCTTGCGTGTTTCGAGGGTTGTGCACCTTCCTCAGAGGTAAACTATCTGGCTTATGTGTTTCAAGGTTTGTACCCCCTTCCTTCCTTTAAACCAAGTCATGACACCCTGAGCTCTGTTGACTTGAGGGGTTAGGTTGAAATTCTCTGGTCTTGCCTCAACACTAAAAAGGAGCAGTGCTGTGCAGGGGGGTGATGGGGAGGAGAATACACAGTTTTTTAGTATATTTTCTCAATATCCTTCCTGTCCACAGAGCCATTTGAAGAAGCTCTTCCCCCGGGTCAAGCCCTCATCAGCATGGAGGAGCAATTGAAGCGGGAGCCGTGGTATCACGGGAAGATGACCCGGAAGGAGGCCGAGAGGCTTCTACGGGTCAATGGGGACTTCCTCGTAAGAGAGAGCACCACCACCCCGGGGCAGTACGTCCTGACCGGCCTCCAGAACGGGCAGCCTAAACACGGGGGCCCATGGAATGGTGGATGATGGAAATCCTGCTTAACTGGTCTTCTCTTCTTGCCAGGTTCGGACTAAAGACCACCGTTTCGAGAGTGTGAGCCACCTCATCAGCTACCACATGGACAATCACTTACCGATAATCTCCGCCGGGAGCGAGCTGTGTCTTCAACAACCAGTGGAGCGGAGACAGTGAGGCCCATCCGCCCGTCGGCCACAGGCAGCCACGTTCCTTCTTTAGAATCTCCAATCACGGGGTGGGGTGGGGGAGGGTTTGTCGGCCATCCTTATACTGTATCTCATTGCGGTCTCGCCGCCGTGGCTCCCCTCCGTCACTTTCAGGGAATCTTTAGGGGTCCTAATGCACAAGTGAGACCCGGAATACCCCCTTAATCACACGCAAGGGAGCGAACTGTACTCATCAAGATGGCGGGCGAGCGGGTTGTCCTCTCCCCCTGACCCCCCTCCCAGCACAAAACGGGCTCCTCTTCTCATAGCACACGACGATCTGTGGCGGCCGCTCTACAATACTGATTTGTGCCTTCTAGAAACCTTCTTTTTTTTTTTTTCGTCTTTGATTTTGTACAATGCATCCCGATTCTGAGGTGGGGGAGGGGTGACCTCAAGGGCAACCCCTTCTCAGCCACATGATGTTATATAGACTTGTACCCCCGTTGTGTGGGATTTCAGCGAAGATGGGTTCTTGACCGAACGGCAATAATAATGATTGTAGCCGGAGCTGCTGCATGCTGGAATTCCTTGTCACCCCCCCGAACCCCATTTATTCGCAGAGTGCGTCTCATCCACCGATCCCCGCCTCCTGTCCTCCAGTAGAAAGGACTAAGCGAGGTTGTCACCAACCTGTGAATCATTGCTGCCCCAGAATCTGAACTCCATCTTCCCCTAATAGAGGCGTGAATTCCTTCTACCCTTTGCCTTAAAGGAAAGGGAGGGAAATGTTGGCCATTGATGACTTTGTTCTTTGGATGACCACACCTTAACCATCCCACCTCGCCTCACCCCTCCCACCCAATCACCAGAGTGAGAACACAGCTTGGATCCATCGAAGAACTGTAACCAATAGAAATGAGGTGCTGGGTTCAAATCACCAGAAGATTGGTCAGATCACCATAAGATGTAATGGCTCTCCAGAAACGGGTGTCCCTCACACATGGGAGGGGCACATATTTGAAGGTTGCCATGTATGAAGTCTAGTGAGAGTACCAGACAAACAGTCTGGGTATAGAAACTGTTTAGTATTGGTTCACAAATGACTATAGAATACCAACGCGTTTCGTCGGCTCAGACTTCCCACTTTTTCAGCACTATAATACCGATCTCAATGTAGCTGAACTACTTTATTGGTTTGTATAAAGCTGGGATGTATCCCTTCCGGTATAGAAATTTGTGTATGTTTTGTAGCCCTAAAGAGGAAGAAGGCACTTGAGCTCCCGAAACGCGTTTGTCGTTCTTTGTTGTTGTTTATGAACTAATACTAATAACGTTTTTTTGTACTCTCGGACTTTAGTTGGCGCTCTCATTAGATTTTATAAAAGAACAGGCTTACAATATTGATGTAGACAAGAGAGTACATGCCCTGGGACCTCCTACGCTGATGCATTTCACATCCCTCCTACACAGCACAACTGCACTTACTGCCAACTACAGGGAAAGGGATCTCAGACTGAGATGGGTTGAAATGGTAGAGAGGTGAAGGATCATCCACCGTTACTCCGAATAGTTCCCTGAGGGTAGGCCAGGATGGCCTGCTCTGATCTGTAGACCAGTTAATTCTCAACCAGAGAGAACTCCTACACTGATGCTTTTCACCTACTAATATTGGCTTTATCTACAATTAAGCCAAGGTCTGTGGGTGAAACGCGTCAGTGGGGACTATGTCTGGATTATTATTATATTATTATATATATTATATTGAGTGCAGGTGACTTCCTTCTTGCACGGTGCATGGACCAGAAAATGAGCCCCGGCTGGCATCTTGCACCTGCTTCTAGGGAGGAAGACCGAATATCAGGCTTGGCATCAGAAGGGTTTGCACCCCTAGCCATCTATGGTTTAGACTTTTAGAGCTTCCTAGACTTTCATAGTTACATAGGTTGAAAAAAGACACAAGTCCATCCAGTCGATGTTTAAGGGGTTCCGGCTTGAAGGGTGTTCCAGACACAAAACGGCAGGGTGCGATTTCCAGCGCCTGGGCAGTAAGTGCCGTTGTGCTGTGTACGAGGCGATGTTGCGTACAGAACTACAACCCGTTGTAGCCAATCAGAATTTCTCCATCGTCCATTGAGGGATACAGATTGATTGTAAGAGACATTGGGCTTATATTGCCACCTATAGAAGAAATGGACACTAGGCACATTGAAAACCGAAGGCCAACCCCTTAGAGGCCATAACCACCCCCACTTCACCAGTTTCGCTTGGCGTCCTCAGGAGAACGGATCTCCTCTTGCTTTCTGCTTCATTTTTTGGCTTGATTTGGAAGATTTTTCTACTATTAAAAGCTAGCGGTAGAATAATTCTGATAGTGGTAAATCCTGGAAGCCTCTCCAGTTAGCCCAGGTCTTCCCAGTTCATACTGGTGGTCTATTGGTGATCGCCCTGCAGTCGACAGTGACTACCAGTCCCATTTCCAGTGGATACAGTAAAGTGAATTCTGTTTGGTTCTGGCCACATCCTGTACAGTGCTGCTTTCCTCACTGAAGAAGCACATTGGTGACCCCAGTTGGGTCTCCAGGCTGGATAGAGCAGAAGTTCTAAAAGATCTGGTACAGGCATTGAGGTGCCCTGGGATAGGACAGAGAGCAGAAGGCGGCTCAGTAATGGGAAAGGGATCTCAGACTGGGATGGGTTGAAATGATGGAGAGGTGGAGGATCAGCCTCGGTTACTCTGTACAGTTCCCTGAGGGTAGGCGGGGATGGCCTGCTTTGATTTGTAGACCAGTTATTCTCAACCAGAGTTCCTCAAGAGGTTGCTGGAGGTTTGGCTGATTAACCTCCCATTTGATGGTGCCGGTACAGTTTTGGGGCCAACACCACTTGGCAGAGCCGGCTACATGACAGGTTGGCATTCTCAACACCACTGTAAGAGGGACATTCTTCCCACCGGCCACCATTAGCCAGGGCATATTTTTTAACTGAACCCCCAATTAATTGGTTCTAGCAGGGGTTCCCAGGACCTCAGTATTATTTGAGGGGTCCCTCCTGAAGTAAGACGGTTTAGAAAAGCTGCTGTAGACATTAGACTGGGAGGGGTGTTTGTGGTCAGTGGACATCCTCCGGCAACGTGGGGTCATGGCTGATGGCCAAGCTTATGATGTTGGGTCTTTGTTGTTGGGTCTTATGATGTTGGGTTGTAGCCTTTGGGCCCTCCTGGGTTCCAGTGATGCTTATTTCCTTCCATAACTATGGCTGTTAAAGGGTCAGGTTGGGTAGGTTGTTCTGCTGTCTGTAGCCAGTTCAGTCCTGTGCATTGTATCTCAGACACGAAGGTCGATCCTCACATCCGAGAGGAGGAAGAGGCTTGGAAAGGAAGGTAGTCATGTCACCACACAGCCAGACCAATGGGAAAGCGGCTTTTGCTGGCGGAAAGGACGGGGCGCACAGAGAAATGCACATGTTTGTTCTCTTCCCCCCCCCCTATCCCCCCACACATGTACATAGACCCCCACCCCACCCTCCCCTTATTGCATGCACACTTTATATTCTGATACCAAAGTCTCGCCACCTGCAGCAACATATCATCTGCGTCTCGTATTGCTGCGTCACTTCCTTGTACATGACTCTTTTTTTTCATATGATTTTAAAGATACATTTTTTTGCCTTGATTATACCAAAGGAGAGTTACAAGCGCTCATTATTATTAAAGTTAGTATTTCTTTACACGTGTTTTGTGGTCGTGTTTTACTGGGTCGGGTGATTGTCCTGAATCGGGGGCGTGCGTCATTAAACCTTCCCTCCGGCAATGGCACCGTCATCGGCCTGAGAGCGGAGCAGACAGACCAATAACCTTCCTACTGAGGAGGCCGGAAAAATGAGGAGAGAAATAGGAGGTTGAGGGGATTAAGGGGGAGAAAAGGAATGGAAGAGGGGTGGGAGAAAGGAAGACACAAGAGGAAGGGGTTGGAGAAGAAAGAGAATCGGAGGAAAGGAGGGTGGGAAGGAAGAGGGAGAGATGGGGGGGAAGAGAGAGAGGTGATGGGGGGTGGGAAGGAAGAGGGAGAGATGATGATGAGAGGGGGAGGTAAAAAGGAAGCGGAGAGGGGTTTGGGGGGGAAGAGGAGAGAGGTGTGGGGGGGTGGGAAGGAAGAGGGGGAGGTAGAAAGGAAGCGGAGAGGGGTTTGGGGGGGAAGAGGAGAGAGGTGTGGGGGGGTGGGAAGGAAGAGGGGGAGGTAGAAAGGAAGAGGAGAGGGGTTGGGGGGGCAGGAGAAGGAGGGGTGGGAGAAAGGAAGAGCGGTTGGGGGGGGGCGGCAGGAGAAATGATTGGCGGGGTGAGTAATGAGTCGGGGAGAAGGAAGAGGAGAGGAGTTGGGGGTGGTGAAAAGAAGAGGAGAGAGGTGGGGGTTGGGGGTGGAGAAAGGAAGAGCAGAGGGGTGGGGGTGTGGCAGAAGAAGAAGAGGGTTCGGGAGAAGTGATTGGCGGGGTGAGTAAGGAGTGGGGGAGGAGAAATGAAGAGGCGAGAAGAAAGCAAAGAGATGACCTCGCCAGTCTTCTGCTGCTCTTTCCTGTTGTATATTGTAGGAAGCTCGGTGTCATCATCCGCATGGTTAAAGGCCAAGAACATCTCAGGTTGGGGTATTGGCACTCATTAGCTCTGGTTTATCAGGTGCTCTGACATGGAACAAGCATGCAGCCAGTGAAGTGTGAACTTCCATCCTCTCTGTTACACTGTGTACCCAATAAATGGAACATTCGCCTTTCTGGAGGGGCTGGACTGCAGAAAATTGGCCAATGGTAATGATATCATCCTAGGATTCCATGTTGAGGCACTGAGGTCACCCTGGGGTCCTATGTCATCAGAGCAAAGTCACCCTGGGGTGCTATGTCATTGTACTGGGGTCACCCCGGGGTCCTATGTGATCAGAGCGGAGTCACCCTGGGGTCCTATGTCATCAGAGCGAGGTCACCCCGGGATCCTGTGTCATTGTACTGGGGTCACCCCGGGGTCCTTTGTGATCAGAGCGAGGTCACCCTGGGGTCCTATGTGAGCAGAGAGGGGTCACCCTGGGGTCCTATGTCATCAGAGTGAGGTCACCCCAGGGTCCTGTGTCATTGTACTGGGGTCACCCCGGGGTCCTATGTGATCAGAGCGGAGTCACCCTGGGGTCCTATGTGAGCAGAGAGGGGTCACCCCAGGGTCCTGTGTCATTGTACTGGGGTCACCCCGGGGTCCTATGTGATCAGAGCGGGGTCACCCTGGGGTCCTATGTGAGCAGAGAGGGGTCACCCTGGGGTCCTATGTCATCAGAGTGAGGTCACCCCAGGGTCCTGTGTCATTGTACTGGGGTCACCCCGGGGTCCTATGTGATCAGAGCGGAGTCACCCTGGGGTCCTATGTGAGCAGAGAGGGGTCACCCCAGGGTCCTGTGTCATTGTACTGAGGTCACCCCGTGTCCTATGTGATCAGAGCAGAGTTACCCTGGGGTCCTATGTCATCAGAGTGAGGTCACCCCGGGATCCTGTGTCATTGTACTGGGGTCACCCCGGGGTCCTTTGTGATCAGAGCGAGGTCACCCTGGGGTCCTTTGTGAGCAGAGAGGGGTCACCCTGGGGTTCTATGTCATCAGAGTGAGTTCACCCCAGGGTCCTGTGTCATTGTACTGGGGTCACCCCGGGGTCCTATGTGATCAGAGCGGAGTCACCCTGGGGTCCTGTGTCAGAACGAGGTCACCCTGGGTCCTATGTGATCAGAGCGGGGTCACCCTGGGGTCCTATGTGATCAGAGCGAGGTCACCCTGGGGTCCTATGTCATCAGAGCAAGATCACCCGGGGGTCCTATGTCCTTGTACTGGGGTCCTAAGTGATCAGAGTGGGGTCACCTTGGGGTCCTATGTGATCAGAGCGAGGTCACCCTGCGGTCCCATGTGATCAGAACGGGGTCACCCTGGGGTCCTATGTCATCAGAGTGAGGTCACCCTGGGGTCCTGTGTCCTTGTACTGGGGTAACCCCGGGGTCCTATGTGATCAGAGCAAGGTCACGCTGGGGTCCTTGTGCTGGGGTCACCCTGGGGTCCTATGTGATCAGAGCGAGGTCACCCTGGGGTCCTATGTGATCAGAGCGAGGTCACCCCGGGGTCCTATGTGATCAGAGTGGGGTCACCCTGGGGTCCTATGTGATCAGAGCGAGGTCACCCTGGGGTCCTATGTGATCAGAGTGGGGTCACCCTGGGGTCCTATGTGATCAGAGTGGGGTCACCCTGCGGTCCTGTGTCATCAGAACAAGGTCACCCCGGCGTCCTGTGTCTATGTACTGGGGTCATCCTAGGGTCCTATGTCATCAGAACGAGGTCGCCCTGGGGTCCTATGTCATCAGAGCGATGTCACCCTGGGGTCCTATGTCCTTGTACTGGGGTCACCCTGGGCTCCTATGTGATCAGAGTGGGGTCACCCTGGGGTCCTATGTCATCAGAGCGAGGTCACCCCGGCGTCCTGTGTCATTGTACTGGGGTCACCTCGGGGTCCTATGTGATCAAAGGAAGGTCACCCCGGGGTCCTGTGTCATTGTACTGGGGTCCTATGTGATCAGAGCGGGGTCACCCTGGGGTCCTATGTGATCAGAGCGGGGTCACCCTGGGGTTCCTATGTGATCAGAACGAGGTCACCCTGGGGTCCTATGTCCTTGTACTGGGGTCACCCTGGAGTCCTATGTCATCAGAACGAGGTCACCCCGGGGTCCTGTGTCATTGTACTGGGGTCACCCCGGGGTCCTGTGTCATTGTACTGGGGTCCTATGTGATCAGAGCGGGGTCACCCTGGGGTCCTATGTGATCAGAGCGGGGTCACCCTGGGGTCCTATGTCAGAATGAGGTCACCCTGGGGTCCTATGTGATCACAGTGGGGTCACCCTGGGGTCCTATGTGATCAGAGTGGGGTCACCCTGGGGTCCTATGTGATCAGAGTGGGGTCACCCTGGGGTCCTATGTGATCAGAGCGGGGTCACCCTGGGGTCCTATGTGATCAGAGCAAGGTCACCCTGCGGTCCTATGTCATCAGAACGAGGTCACCCCGGCGTCCTGTGTCATTGTACTGGGGTCACCTCGGGGTCCTATGTGATCAAAGGGAGGTCACCCCGGGGTCCTGTGTCTATGTACTGGGGTCATCCTAGGGTCCTATGTCATCAGAACGAGGTCGCCCCGGGGTCCTATGTGATCAGAGTGATGTCACCCTGGGGTCCTATGTCCTTGTACTGGGGTCTCCCTGGGGTCCTATGTCATCAGAACGAGGTCACCCCGGGGTCCTGTGTCATTGTACTGGGGTCACCCCGGGGTCCTGTCATTGTACTGGGGTCACCCCGGCGTCCTGTGTCATTGTACTGGGGTCCTATGTCATCAGAGCGAGGTCACCCTGGGGTCTTATGTGATCAGACTGGGGTCATCCCGGGATCCTATGTCATCAGAATGAGGTCACCCTGGGGTCTTATGTGATCAGAGCGGGGTCACCCTGGGGTCCTATGTGATCAGAGCGGGGTCACCTGGGGTTCCTATGTCATCAGAACGAGGTCACCCCGGGGTCCTGTGTCATTGTACTGGGGTCACCCCGGGGTCCTGTGTCATTGTACTGGGGTCCTATGTGATCAGAGCGGGGTCACCCTGGGGTCCTATGTGATCAGAGCGAGGTCACCCGGGGGTCCTATGTCCTTGTACTGGGGTCCTAAGTGATCAGAGTGGGGTCACCTTGGGGTCCTATGTGATCAGAGCGAGGTCACCCTGCGGTCCCATGTGATCAGAACGGGGTCACCCTGGGGTCCTATGTCATCAGAGTGAGGTCACCCTGGGGTCCTGTGTCCTTGTACTGGGGTAACCCCGGGGTCCTATGTGATCAGAGCAAGGTCACGCTGGGGTCCTTGTGCTGGGGTCACCCTGGGGTCCTATGTGATCAGAGCGAGGTCACCCTGGGGTCCTATGTGATCAGAGCGAGGTCACCCCGGGGTCCTATGTGATCAGAGTGGGGTCACCCTGGGGTCCTATGTGATCAGAGTGGGGTCACCCTGGGGTCCTATGTGATCAGAGCGGGGTCACCCTGGGGTCCTATGTGATCAGAGCAAGGTCACCCTGCGGTCCTATGTCATCAGAACGAGGTCAACCCGGGGTCCTATGTGATCAGAACGAGGTCACCCTGGGGTCCTATGTGATCAGAGCAAGGTCACCCCGGCGTCCTGTGTCATTGTACTGGGGTCACCTCGGGGTCCTATGTGATCAAAGGGAGGTCACCCCGGGGTCCTGTGTCTATGTACTGGGGTCATCCTAGGGTCCTATGTCATCAGAACGAGGTCGCCCTGGGGTCCTATGTCATCAGAACGAGGTCACCCCGGGGTCCTATGTCCTTGTACTGGGGTCACCCTGGGGTCCTGTCATTGTACTGGGGTCCTATGTCATCAGAGCGAGGTCACCCTGGGGTCTTATGTGATCAGACTGGGGTCATCCCGGGATCCTATGTCATCAGAATGAGGTCACCCTGGGGTCTTATGTGATCAGAGCGGGGTCACCCTGGGGTCCTATGTGATCAGAGCGGGGTCACCTGGGGTTCCTATGTGATCAGAACGAGGTCACCCTGGGGTCCTATGTCCTTGTACTGGGGTCACCCTGGGGTCCTATGTCATCAGAACGAGGTCACCCCGGGGTCCTGTGTCATTGTACTGGGGTCACCCCGGGGTCCTGTGTCATTGTACTGGGGTCCTGTGTGATCAGAGCGGAGTCACCCTGGGGTCCTATGTGATCAGAGCGAGGTCACCCTGGGGTCCTATGTCATCAGAGCAAGATCACCCGGGGGTCCTATGTCCTTGTACTGGGGTCCTAAGTGATCAGAGTGGGGTCACCTTGGGGTCCTATGTCATCAGAGTGAGGTCACCCTGGGGTCCTGTGTCCTTGTACTAGGGGTCACCCCGGGATCCTGTGTCATTGTACTGGGGTAACCCCGGGGTCCTATGTGATCAGAGTGGGGTCACCTTGGGGTCCTATGTGATCAGAGCGAGGTCACCCTGGGGTCCTATGTCCTTGTGCTGGGGTCACACTGGGGTCCTGTGTGATCAGAGCGAGGTCACCCTGGGGTCCTATGTGATCAGAGCGAGGTCACCCCGGGGTCCTATGTCATCAGAGTGAGGTCACCCTGGGGTCCTATGTCATCAGAACAAGGTCACCCTGCGGTCCTATGTCATCAGAACGAGGTCAACCCAGGGTCCTGTGTCGTACTGGGGTCACCCCTGGGTCCTATGTCATCAGAGCGATGTCACCCTGGGGTCCTATGTCCTTGTACTGGGGTCACCCTGGGCTCCTATGTGATCAGAGCAAGGTCACCACGGCGTCCTGTGTCATTGTACTGGGGTCACCTCGGGGTCCTATGTGATCAAAGGAAGGTCACCCCGGGGTCCTGTGTCATTGTACTGGGGTCCTATGTGATCAGAGCGGGGTCACCCTGGGGTCCTATGTGATCAGAGCGAGGTCACCCTGGGGTCCTATGTGATCAGAGCGGGGTCACCCTGGGGTTCCTATGTGATCAGAACGAGGTCACCCTGGGGTCCTATGTCCTTGTACTGGGGTCACTCTGGAGTCCTATGTCATCAGAACGAGGTCACCCCGGGGTCCTGTGTCATTGTACTGGGGTCCTATGTGATCAGAGCGGGGTCACCCTGGGGTCCTATGTGATCAGAGCGGGGTCACCCTGGGGTCCTATGTGATCAGAGCGGGGTCCCCCTGGGGTCCTATGTCAGAATGAGGTCACCCTGGGGTCCTATGTGATCAGTGTGGGGTCACCCTGGGGTCCTATGTGATCAGAGCGGGGTCACCCTGGGGTCCTATGTGATCAGAGTGAGGTCACCCCGGCGTCCTGTGTCATTGTACTGGGGTCACCTCGGGGTCCTATGTGATCAAAGGGAGGTCACCCCGGGGTCCTGTGTCTATGTACTGGGGTCATCCTAGGGTCCTATGTCATCAGAACGAGGTCGCCCTGGGGTCCTATGTCATCAGAACGAGGTCGCCCTGGGGTCCTATGTCATCAGAACGATGTCACCCTGGGGTCCTATGTCCTTGTACTGGGGTCACCCTGGGGTCCTATGTCCTTGTACTGGGGTCACCCTGGGCTCCTATGTGATCAGAGTCACCCTGGATTCCTATGTGATCAGAACGAGGTCACCCTGGGGTCCTATGTCCTTGTACTGGGGTCACCCTGGGGTCCTATGTCATCAGAACGAGGTCACCCCGGGGTCCTGTGTCATTGTACTGGGGTCACCCCGGGGTCCTGTCATTGTACTGGGGTCACCCCTGGGTCCTATGTCATCAGAGCAAGGTCACCCCGGCGTCCTGTGTCATTGTACTGGGGTCACCTCTGGGTCCTATGTGATCAAAGGAAGGTCACCCCGGGGTCCTGTGTCATTGTACTGGGGTCCTATGTCATCAGAGCGAGGTCACCCTGGGGTCTTATGTGATCAGACTGGGGTCATCCCGGGATCCTATGTCATCAGAATGAGGTCACCCTGGGGTCTTATGTGATCAGAGCGGGGTCACCCTGGGGTTCCTATGTGATCAGAACGAGGTCACCCTGGGGTCCTATGTCCTTGTACTGGGGTCACCCTGGAGTCCTATGTCATCAGAACGAGGTCACCCCGGGGTCCTGTGTCATTGTACTGGGGTCACCCCGGGGTCCTGTGTCATTGTACTGGGGTCCTATGTGATCAGAGCGGGGTCACCCTGGGGTCCTATGTGATCAGAGCGAGGTTATCCTGGGGTCCTATGTGATCAGAGCGAGGTTACCCTGGGGTCCTATGTGATCAGAACGAGGTCAACCCGGGGTCCTATGTGATCAGAGCGAGGTCACCCCGGGGTCCTATGTGATCAGAGCGAGGTCACCCCGGGGTCCTATGTCATCAGAACGAGGTCACCCCGGGGTCCTATGTCATCAGAACGAGGTCATCCCGGGGTCCTGTGTGATCAGAGCGAGGTCATCCCGGGGTCCTGTGTCATCAGAATGAGGTCACCCTGGGGTCCTATGTGATCAGAGCGAGGTCATCCTGGGGTCCTATGTCATCAGAATGAGGTCACCCTGGGGTCCTATGTGATCAGAGCGAGGTCACCCTGGGGTCCTATGTCATCAGAACGAGGTCACCCTGGGGTCCTATGTGATCAGAGCGGGGTCACCCTGGGGTCCTATGTAGGGTTGCCACCTTTTCATCAAGCCAAACCCGAACACTTTAGCAGGGCACGGCAATTTTTTTTTTGTGTAGCACAATAAATTCAATACCTCTGTGCAATGCAACGAACGGCAATTTTTTTTATGTAGTATACAATATATATATAGTTTTGTGATTAAATAACATTTCTGGAGGGGTATGACAGGGGCAGTATGTACAGGAGAGGAGTGCGGAGGGTGTGACGGGGGCAGTATGTACAGGAGAGGAGTGTGGAGGGTATGACAGGGGCAGTATGTACAGGAGAGGAGTGTGGAGGGTATGACAGGGGCAGTATGTACAGGAGAGGAGTGCGGAGGGTGTGATGGGGGCAGTATGTACAGGAGAGGAGTGCGGAGGGTGTGACGGGGGCAGTATGTACAGGAGAGGAGTGCGGAGGGTGTGACGGGGGCAGTATGTACAGGAGAGGAGTGTGGAGGGTATGACAGGGGCAGTATGTACAGGAGAGGAGTGCGGAGGGTGTGACGGGGGCAGTATGTACAGGAGAGGAGTGCGGAGGGTGTGATGGGGCAGTATGTACAGGAGAGGAGTGCGGAGGGTGTGATGGGGCAGTATGTACAGGAGAGGAGTGCGGAGGGTGTGATGGGGGCAGTATGTACAGGAGAGGAGTGCGGAGGGTGTGATGGGGGCAGTATGTACAGGAGAGGAGTGCGGAGGGTGTGATGGGGCAGTATGTACAGGAGAGGAGTGCGGAGGGTGTGATGGGGGCAGTATGTACAGGAGAGGAGTGCGGAGGGTGTGATGGGGGCAGTATGTACAGGAGAGGAGTGCGGAGGGTGTGATGGGGGCAGTATGTACAGGAGAGGAGTGCGGAGGGTGTGACGGGGGCAGTATGTACAGGAGAGGAGTGCGGAGGGTGTGACGGGGGCAGTATGTACAGGAGAGGAGTGTGGAGGGTATGACAGGGGCAGTATGTACAGGAGAGGAGTGCGGAGGGTGTGACGGGGGCAGTATGTACAGGAGAGGAGTGCGGAGGGTGTGATGGGGCAGTATGTACAGGAGAGGAGTGCGGAGGGTGTGATGGGGCAGTATGTACAGGAGAGGAGTGCGGAGGGTGTGATGGGGGCAGTATGTACAGGAGAGGAGTGCGGAGGGTGTGATGGGGGCAGTATGTACAGGAGAGGAGTGCGGAGGGTGTGATGGGGGCAGTATGTACAGGAGAGGAGTGCGGAGGGTGTGATGGGGGCAGTATGTACAGGAGAGGAGTGCGGAGGGTGTGACGGGGGCAGTATGTACAGGAGAGGAGTGCGGAGGGTGTGATGGGGCAGTATGTACAGGAGAGGAGTGCGGAGGGTGTGACGGGGGCAGTATGTACAGGAGAGGAGTGTGGAGGGTATGACAGGGGCAGTATGTACAGGAGAGGAGTGCGGAGGGTGTGACGGGGGCAGTATGTACAGGAGAGGAGTGCGGAGGGTGTGATGGGGGCAGTATGTACAGGAGAGGAGTGCGGAGGGTGTGATGGGGGCAGTATGTACAGGAGAGGAGTGCGGAGGGTGTGATGGGGGCAGTATGTACAGGAGAGGAGTGCGGAGGGTGTGATGGGGGCAGTATGTACAGGAGAGGAGTGCGGAGGGTGTGATGGGGGCAGTATGTACAGGAGAGGAGTGCGGAGGGTGTGATGGGGGCAGTATGTACAGGAGAGGAGTGCGGAGGGTGTGATGGGGGCAGTATGTACAGGAGAGGAGTGCGGAGGGTGTGATGGGGGCAGTATGTACAGGAGAGGAGTGCGGAGGGTGTGATGGGGGCAGTATGTACAGGAGAGGAGTGCGGAGGGTGTGATGGGGGCAGTATGTACAGGAGAGGAGTGCGGAGGGTGTGATGGGGGCAGTATGTACAGGAGAGGAGTGCGGAGGGTGTGATGGGGGCAGTATGTACAGGAGAGGAGTGCGGAGGGTGTGATGGGGGCAGTATGTACAGGAGAGGAGTGCGGAGGGTGTGATGGGGGCAGTATGTACAGGAGAGGAGTGCGGAGGGTGTGATGGGGGCAGTATGTACAGGAGAGGAGTGCGGAGGGTGTGATGGGGGCAGTATGTACAGGAGAGGAGTGCGGAGGGTGTGATGGGGGCAGTATGTACAGGAGAGGAGTGCGGAGGGTGTGACGCGGGCAGAATGGGGAGGGATTACTTGCAGTGTCTGTGGGGTGACCATGGAATGATGTCCCTCAGCTGGGGGGTAAGAAGCAGCTCTGAGTGATCTGTATGAAGTGGTCTGGGGGTTATGTAAGCTGGGGGGAGTTGGGGGCTGAGAAGTGGTCAGATAGTAATGCCTATAAATAAAAAAAAGCTTTTGTGGTCATCTACTAAAATATACAACAATAATACTCAATGAAAACAATCTGTTACAAGATGCCAGCCCCTAGCACTCTGTATGTCCAGATGATGTGAAGGTAATTGATGACCATTCATATAACCCTGTGTTATCCAGGCTCTGAGTCTGGGCAATCAGAGGTGTACACTCACCACATACACACAGGGTTAAGTGAATGGTCATAAATTACATCACATAATCTGGACAGAGGATGGGGGATGTTTGTATCTGTAGATAAGTGTGCTGCTTGGGAGATACTGTGATCGGGCTGCAGACTCTTCCCCCACCTCCCCACACACACTCACTTGCTGTCTCTTCTGATTCTCCTTATCCTAACCCTTCAATGCAGTGCAAAAGAAATCCCCCTGGAACTTTGCACCCTAGGAAACTTTCCTTAGAAAAATAAATAAATCAGCTCACCCCCTAGTGAGCAGCAGCCAGCCCGACAGCAGCTCCAGTGATCTCCTCAGCTCCGCCCCCCTCTTCTCTCAGAACGGGGCACTAGTTATTGGAGAGGGGGGGGATCCGAGATAACAGAAACTGCAGTAGCCTGGAGGGGGGAGACAGAAGGCAGTTTCAGATTCCCAACACACACACCAGCACAGTGTGTGTATTTAGAGAGAAGAAATGACACTGCTGCTGTGACTGACTCCACAGTGACAAGTATGTTAATGAAGCTCCCCCTCTGCCAGAATGGTCTGTCCGGGTTTCAGGAAGTCTGAAAACCGGGCAGATGATTCAGAACCCGGACTGTCCGGGTGAATCCCGTACAGGTGGCAACCCTAGTCCTATGTGATCAGAGCGGGGTCACCCTGGGGTCCTATGTGATCAGAGCGAGGTCACCCTGGGGTCCTGTGTTCTCCTGGTGAAGTCAACCCGGGATTATGTGTCACAGTCGGGAGGTCGCCCTGGAATTCCATTTCATCATAGGTCACCCCAGGGACTCGTGTCAATGTAGTGGTGACCCTGAGACCCCATGTCATATTGGGATCACCGTGGGATCCTCTGTCAGGTCATTTTGGGGTCCCGTGTCATAGGTCAATCCAGGATTTTGTATCATTGTAGTGAAATCACCCCAGTATTGTCATCGTACTGAATGTTTCCCTGGCATCCTGTGTTATTATAGTGATGTCATCATGTTCAGATCATCCTAGGATCCTCATCATCAAAGTGAGTGAACCCTTGGTCATCACAGTGAGGTAATATTGGGGTCCCAATTCAAAGGTCACGCCGGGATCCTGTGTCATACTGGGGTTACCCCTGGGATCCTGTGTCATTGTACTGGGGTCACCTGGGATCCCGTATCATTGTACTGGGGTAACCCCCGAATCCCGTGTCATTGTACTGGGGTCACCCCGGATCCCGTATCATTGTACTGGGGTCACCTGGGATCCCGTATCATTGTACTGGGGTCACCTGGGATCCCGTATCATTGTACTGGGGTAACCCCCGAATCCCGTGTCATTGTACTGGGGTCACCCCTGGATCCCGTGTCATTGTACTGGGGTAACCCCGGATCCCGTATCATTGTACTGGGGTAACCCCCGAATCCCGTGTCATTGTACTGGGGTCACCCCTGGATCCTGTGTCATTGTACTGGGGTCACCAGGGATCCCGTGTCATTGTACTGGGGTCACACCTGGATCTTGTATCATTGTACTGGGGTCACCCCTGGATCCCGTGTCATTGTACTGGGGTCACCCGGGATGCTGTATCATTGTACTGGGGTCACCCCTGGATCCTGTATCATTGTACTGGGGTCACCTGGGATCCTGTATCATTGTACTGGGGTCACCCCTGGATCCCGTGTTATTGTACTGGGGTCACCCCTGGATCTTGTATCATTGTACTGGGGTCTCCTGGGATCCTGTATCATTGTACTGGGGTCACCGGGGATCCTGTGTCATTGTACTGGGGTCACACCTGGATCCTGTATCATTGTACTGGGGTCACCGGGGATCCTGTGTCATTGTACTGGGGTCACCCCTGGATCCTGTATCATTGTACTGGGGTCACCTGGGATCCCATATCAATGTACTGGGGGCACCCCCAGATCCCGTGTCATTGTACTGGGGTCACCCAGGGTCCCGTGTCATTGTACTGGGGTCACCCAGGGTCCCGTGTCATTGTACTGGGGTCACCCAGGGTCCCGCGTCGTACTGGGGTCACCCGGGATGCTGTGTCATTGTACTGGGGTCACCCCTGGATCCTGTATCATTGTACTGGGGTCACCTGGGATCCCGTATCATTGTACCGGGGGCACCCCCAGATCCTGTGTCATTGTACTGGGGTCACCCAGGGTCCCGTGTCATTGTACTGGGGTCACCCCTGGATCCCGTGTCATTGTACTGGGGTCACCCCTGGATCCCGTATCATTGTACTGGGGGCACCCCCAGATCCTGTGTCATTGTACTGGGGTCACCCAGGGTCCCGTGTCATTGTACTGGGGTCACCCCTGGATCCCGTGTTATTGTACTGGGGTCACCCCTGGATCTTGTATCATTGTACTGGGGTCTCCTGGGATCCTGTATCATTGTACTGGGGTCACCGGGGATCCTGTGTCATTGTACTGGGGTCACCCCTGGATCCTGTATCATTGTACTGGGGTCACCTGGGATCCCATATCAATGTACTGGGGGCACCCCCAGATCCCGTGTCATTGTACTGGGGTCACCCAGGGTCCCGTGTCATTGTACTGGGGTCACCCAGGGTCCCGTGTCATTGTACTGGGGTCACCCAGGGTCCCGCGTCGTACTGGGGTCACCCGGGATGCTGTGTCATTGTACTGGGGTCACCCCTGGATCCTGTATCATTGTACTGGGGTCACCTGGGATCCCGTATCATTGTACCGGGGGCACCCCCAGATCCTGTGTCATTGTACTGGGGTCACCCAGGGTCCCGTGTCATTGTACTGGGGTCACCCCTGGATCCCGTGTCATTGTACTGGGGTCACCCCTGGATCCCGTATCATTGTACTGGGGGCACCCCCAGATCCTGTGTCATTGTACTGGGGTCACCCAGGGTCCCGTGTCATTGTACTGGGGTCACCCCTGGATCCCGTGTCATTGTACTGGGGTCACCCCTGGATCCCGTATCATTGTACTGGGGACACCTGGGATCCTGTATCATTGTACTGGGGTCACCCCTGGATCCTGGATCCTGTATCATTGTACTGGGGTCACCCCTGGATCCCGTGTCATTGTACTGGGATCACCTGGGATCCTGTATCATTGTACTGGGGTCACCCAGGGTCCCGTGTCATTGTACTGGGGTCACCCAGGGTCCCGCGTCGTACTGGGGTCACCCGGGATGCTGTGTCATTGTACTGGGGTCACCCCCTGGATCCCGTGTCATTGTACTGGGGTCACCCCTGGATCCCGTATCATTGTACTGGGGACACCTGGGATCCTGTATCATTGTACTGGGGTCACCCAGGGTCCCGTGTCATTGTACTGGGGTCACCCAGGGTCCCGCGTCGTACTGGGGTCACCCGGGATGCCGTGTCATTGTACTGGGGTCACCTGGGATCCCGTATCATTGTACCGGGGGCACCCCTAGATCCCGTGTCATTGTACTGGGGTCACCCAGGGTCCCGTGTCATTGTACTGGGGTCACCCGGGATGCCGTGTCATTGTTGCGCACGCTCGTGGAATGGCGACAAACTACCGTATTCAAAAATCCCCATAGGTGACGCTTTAAAACATTTTTACAGGTTACCAGTTTGGAGTTACAGAGGAGGCCTGGCGCTAGAAGTATTGCTCTCGCTCTAACGATCGCGGCGATACCTCACATGTGTGGTGCGAACGCCATTTACATAGGCGGGCGCGACTTGCGTATACGGTTCGCTTCTGTGCAGAAGAACGAAAGGACGGGGGGGGGCGCTTTAAATTTAAAAAAAAAAAAAAAAATCTTATTTATTTTTTATTTTCACTTTTCATTTTATTTTATTTTTATTCTTATCACATGAAATGTAAACATCCCTTGTAATAGAAATAAGCAATGACAGATCCTCTTTATGGAGAGATTTGGGGGTCAAAAAAGACCCCAAATCTCTCATTTACCCTTAAAAGCAATAATTAAAAAATAAATAAAATTTTAATGACACTGCAGGGGGTGTAGGACCTTTATTTGGTGCGGGACGATACGATTTTGGCCCCATAAACTTCAATGGAAAAAAACGATTTTTTTTTTTTTTTTTTCAGTGTATTTTGGTTGTTTTCTGTTTTACAATCAGACTCCGCCTCCTAAAGAAAAAAAAATTTGCATGAAAGGTGAAACTACATTAAAAAATGTACAGAAATGTTTTTTTTTTCCTATGTATTTGACAACAATACCTAAAGAAACATCCTTTGTATATTTAAATTTAATACGTTAATAAAATTAAGTTTAAAAAAAAAAAATGCAGAAATGTCGCACAAAACGCCAAAAAAAATAACTCTGATTGGTTAATTTCAGCGTTCGATGTTGACAGATTATCCAATGATAATCCATCTCATCCCTGCAAGCCATGTGTCCATAGAGCAGCTGCTTGTTATTGTGTAAATAAAGTTTTCCCTATTCAAAAGAAAAAAAAAAAAAACAGCCAGTGGAAGGTGATGCTGGCTGCTGATTGGCTGGTTGGAACACGCTGTGATGTCATAGGAGGGGGATGCTGTGGGAGGCGGAGTCATTCAGTGGAGAGGAGCTGAGCTGAGCTAAGCTGCTGGAAGTTGGATATTTTTTATTGCGATTTTTATAAAGGAGATTTGATTGTGAATCGGATTATTGCAGATTCTGTGCGATCAGGTGAGACTTCCCCACATGGAAATATTATTACTATTATGTGACAGTCAGAGAAATGTATATATAAATATAATGAATTTTTTTTGCATATTTGTCATATATATATATAAATACACAAAAAAATAGATTTCTATAAAAATATCTATCTGTAGATTAATGGCCACGTTCAGCTCATCTGCAGCCTCGCCATCTTTTCCCAATGCAGCCCGAACAGTGCCGGAAATCCCCGAGCCGTCATCTCCCGCCCACTCGGCGCTCTCACGTCACGTCACGCACGCACATAGTCCCGCCTCCGCCATCGGCCGTTGGAGCAGCTCCTGGGATAGACAGAACAGGGGACCAATGCCGATGGCGGAGGCGGGACTACGTGTGCGACGTGAGAGCCGAGTGGACGAGAGATGACGGCTCGGGGATTTCCGGGGTGTTCTCCTCGGCGGATAAGGACCCGCCCTCTACTGCGCAGGCGCAGTAGGAACAACAAGGGAGCCGCCGAAAAGAGCCGAAGCTGAACGCCGGAGTCAGCTGTACACGGCGCCTGCGCACTACATTCTACTCCATGTCCACATTAAAGCTCCACCATCCAAGTGGACATAGAGTTAGGAGAATAATATGGCGAGCCCAAAGCGTGGCGAGCGCAGCGAGGGGCGTGCCCGAAGCGTGGCGAGGGGCGTGTTACAAACGTTTTTTTATTAGAATAGTCTTGGCACGCAGGCGCGGTGTACAGCTGACTCCGGTCTTCAGCTTCGGCTCTTTTCGGCGGCTCCCTTGTTCGTAATGCGCAAGCGCTGCGCCTGCGCACTACAGGGGGGTCCTGATCCACCGGGGGGGGAACTTTCTCAGCAGAACACCAGCGGTGCTCCTCCCCCTGACGTACACTAATCAGCGTATAACACGTATTCGTCATTTATACGCCAATAAATAAAGGATATATATACCCTGTTTCCCCTAAAATAAGACCTAGCGTGATTGTCGGTGATGGCTGCAATATAAGCCCTATCCCCCAAATAAGCCCTACCCTGTTTCCCCGAAAATAAGCCCTACCCTGAAAAGAAGACCTACAAGGACTTTGAGTAGGGCTTATTTGGGGGGTAGGGCTTATATTGCAGCCATCACCGACAATCACGCTAGGTCTTATTTTCGGGGAAACAGGGTATGTAAATAAATGATAATAAAGATAGAGAGACACAGTGCTGTGAAAAAGTTTTGTTATTTAATTTTTTGCATATTTGTCATCAGATAAAATATATATAATTATATATTTTTTTAATTTTTATATTTTTGATATATATAAATATATTTATATATATCTATATAAATAAAAAAGAATTACATATATATATATATATTTACATGTTAACCTCTTGACATCCGGAGGCCGTCATATGACGGCCTCCACTTTCAGGGCTTATATCTGAATGATGTCTGAGGCTACAGACATCATTCAGATACCGGCATTTTCAGCCGGCGATTCCGTACACCATAAGAACGATCATAGCGGCTGTTCCGCCGCTTGATCGTTCTTACGGGCGGCGGGAGGGGACACCCCCCCCCTCCCGCCGCCCTCCGGTGCTACTACCGACTCACCTCAGCGATCGGTGAGTCGGATAGCGGATCCGCCGGCGCCGGATGTTCACCATAGAGATTTCCGGCGGACCAGATGGTCGCCGGAGTCTCTATGATCGTTCGGAGGCCGGGCGCGATGTTATGACGTCACGCCCGGCCTCTGCATTCAAAAAAACGGCGCCGCTTCGGTTGTGAAGCGGCGATCGTTTTATTTTTTTTTTTTATTTTAGGCTTCCCAGCCTAGAGGTGAGATGTGGGGTCTTATTGACCCCATATCTCACTGTAAAGAGGACTGATCGTGTCATATTCCTATTACAAGGGATGTTTACATTCCTTGTAATAGAAATAAAAGTGATCAAAAAAAAAAATATTTTTTTAAAGTGTCAAAATAAAAAATTTTAAGTAAAATTAACAATAAAAAAAAAAAAAAAATTTTTAAAGCGCCCCTGTCCCCGTGAGCTCGCACGCAGAAGCGAACGCATACGTAAGTCCCGCCCACATATGAAAACGGTGTTCAAACCACACATGTGAGGTATCGCCGCGAACGTTAGAGCGAGAGCAATAATTTTGGCCCTAGACCTCCTCTGTAACTCAAAACATGTAACCAGTAAAAATTTTTAAAGCGTCGCCTATGGGCATTTTTAAGTACCAAAGTTTGGCGCCATTCCACGAGCGTGTGCAATTTTGAAGCGTGACATGTTAGGTATCTATTTACTCGGCGTAACTTCATCTTTCACACAATGCAAAAAAATTTGTCTAACTTTGCTGTTTTGTTTTTTTTTAAGCATGAAACTGTTTTTTTTCCAAAAAAAACGCGTTTGAAAAATTGCTGCGCAAATACCGTGCAAGATAAAAAGTTGCAATGACCGCCATTGTATTCTGTAGGGTCTCTGCTAAAAAAACATATATAATGTTTGGGGGTTCTATGTAATTTTATAGCAAAAAAATGATGATTTTTACATGTAGGAGCAAAGTGTCAGAAATGGCCCGGATATGAAGTGGTTAATAAATAAAGATAGAGAGATAGACACAGTGCTGTGAAAAAGTATTCCCCCCGTCCTGATTTCTTTGTTTTTTATATTTTTATTTTTTTGCATATTTGTCACATTTGCATGAGTCAGATCAGATATAGATATACATAAATTTTTTCTTTTATTTAATTTTTATGTTTTATATATATATATCTACATAAATAAAAAAGAATTACATATACATATATATATTTAAATAAAGATAGACACTGTGAAAATATTTATATGTATGAATGTGAGTTGGGGACATTAGATTGTAAGGTCCTTGAGGGTGGGGACTGATGTGAATGTACAATGTGTATGTAAAGCGCTGCGTAAATTGATGGCGCTATATAAGTACCTGAAATAAATAAAATATATATATATTTAAGAATGGATATATATATGGATATTTACATGGTAATAAATTAAAGATAGAGAGACACAGTGCTATGAAAAAGTATCCCCCCCCCCCTCTTCCTTATTTTATTTTCTTTTGCAAAAAAAATATATAAATATATTTTCTGCTATTAATATAATTTACCACCAAAGAACAACCCAGAATAAATTCTCCCGCTCCTGGCGATCGCGGTGATGCCACATATGTTGGTGTTAATTGGCGTTTGTACCCGGAGTACGGCCCAGAAACAATAGTGCGCATTTTTGTTTTGTTTTTTTTTAATTCTACAGAAAGACGCCGACACTAATGCTGGCCGTACATTATACGAAAAAATCGTTCAAACCCATTTTTGAAAAAAAAAACGATATTTCAGCCGTGAGAGCAAACAATAGCGCCATCATGTAACGGCCGATAAATCGCCGGACTTTTGTTTGCTCTCACGGCCCAAATATCGTTTTTTTCGAAAACGGTTTTGAACGATTTTTCGTTCAAACATAATTGGACGTAAATGAATCCCCTTTTTTTTTTTCCTTTTTTTTTTGTTCATTTTTTTTTTTTTTTTTACATATACCTAAGTGCAAACAGTTCGGACGGGAAACACGTTAACCTTTTCAATTTATCGTTCGTTCAGCAGAAAATTTCCAAACTTGTCCTTCGTTTTTTGTTTTTGTTTTTTCGGCTCAAAAACGTCCAAACCGATTTGTGCCCATTAACTGGCCACAAAAACGAACGAAGTCTCTGAATGACCGAATTTCGGGCCGATTTTTCATCTAGTTATAGCTGACGCTGATTTTAAAAACATTTTTTATTTTATTTTTTACATTTTTTAAAAATTTTTACTTCACCCAAAATATACCGATCGTGACCCTAACACTAACCCTGGCAAACCTCCATCTTTTACTTTTTATTTTTTTTTTATTTCTTATTCTTTATTTTTATTTGATTTTTTTTCTCTTTTTTTTTTTTTTTCACACACTTTGGTTTGTTTCCATTCTCCTCTCCTGTATATATACAATGTATCTTCCTGTTCAGTCTTCTGATCGATAATAGATATAATATAAATACAATAGACAGGTAGATAGAAACGCGTCGTTACTTTGGGGCGGAGTTTATCTGGATTGTCGTGGAACCTGAAATCTTATTTTCTTCTCTTTCTTTGGCATCAGGAAAAGACTTAATAGCCTCAAGATGTTAAGAAGGACCAGCGACAGGACAGGAAGGACTCTCCTTCAACAGCTGCTGACAAGGTAAGTTGGAAGCTCACTTTTGGGGAAGATAGGGGGTCCTAGGGACCGTTTTCACTTTTTTTTTTTACAGCCCATTGATAAAATGCATGTCATGGTGTGGGAACCTGGCCATGCCCCATGGAGTTTTCTTGGAGAGCTCTGTGATTGGAAGAGAGATTTTGATGACTGGGCTTCCCTCCCGAATATTCTTTCCACTCTTTTATGCAGAAGAGTGTCCCCAACCCCCCCCCCCCCCCCCCCCGCTGTACCCGCTGTACCCACTGTACCCGCTCTCCCTCTTATAGCTCCTTGCTTCCTAACCACTGGGGCTGAGGTCGGCCTTGACTATGACCCAGAAGTGAGGAGACGCCTCCTCAGTCATGTGACGGTGCCTAGGCCAAGGGATTGGCTGTTGGGTACTGTCACGGGTAAGCGGGAAGGGGGGGAGCCTCATCCATGTCAGGTAGTGGGGAGCTATGACGGAACACAGGTAAGGCGGGTACACCGGTTTGGGGATGCACCTGGCCGGCCCCGCCCATGCCCAGAAAGACCTCGTGCACATGGACTCTCGTGGCTCAGAAGTCCCAGAGGCGTAAAATTCCCGTTGGGTTCCTGTGCCTGCGGGGTGGCAGGTGAGACTCCTACAGCCGGCCATAGAAGTGAATGGCTGTACCCGGCTGTGCTGGTGGAAACGCTCTGATGCCCCCCCCCCCCCCTGTGTCGGCGGCCATATTGTCTTTAATTGCTTCCAATGACAAAAACTTTAGAAAATAATCTTTTTTTTTTTTTTTTTTCGTTTCTCTTACAGCGGTAACGAGGTCAATGTGACATTCTACAACGGCCTTTTCAGCCGTAAACTGGAAGAAGTGAAAAGGAGATCCAAGGAGTGGGAGGAAGGGGAAGGGAGAACCGAGGAAAGGGAAGGGAGAGGCGAGGAGAGGGGGGAAAGGGAAGGGAAAGGCGAGGAGAGGGGGGAAAGGGAAGGGAGAGCCGAGGATATGGAGGAAGAGGAAAGGCTAGCCAAGGAGATGGAGGAAGAGGAGAGGCTAGCCAAGGAGAGGGAGGAAAAGGAAAGGAGCTCTGAGGAGTTTGAGGAAGATGAGTTGAGTTCCGTGAAGTTGAGGTAAGTACACATTTTTCCTTTGTAAGTCTTAGATTGTATGGGAAGCCCAACGTTCTAGTTAAGTAAAAGGGGGGGTCCTAAGTCTTTGGGGCTGCTTTATAAAAAAAGAATGGATATCCGCATAGCCCATTCATAAAATGTCGGTTGGCCAATTTGACGGCCCGGCCCAGCAGCCAAGGCTTAGACACAGTTTATTTTTTATTTTTTTGCTTCCAATAACAAAAACTTGGGAAAATAAATGTCTTGGTTGTTTTTCTCTTCCAGCAACGACGAGATGGTGACAATAAGGAACCAGGAAGAGCGACAGAGGGCGCTAGAGAGGGCGGGAGAGCTCTACCGGGAGAAAGTTCATCAGCAGAAGGAGAACGAGGAAAGACTGAAGAAGTTGATGGAGAAGCACCAAATGAAGAACAAGGAGAGGGAGGAGAAAAGACTGAAGGAGGAAGAGGAGGAGAAGAAGACATGGAAGGGGAAGGGGAAGGGGGTGAAGAAGTGGCTGAAGAATGTGAAGAAAAGTCTCGTGAGCGGACTGAAAGTCGAACCCGACGTTCGGGAAGGAGGCAGAGGGGGCGGCTTCCCCTTGAAAACCAAAATGTTATTTGGACCCAAGAAAAGGGAAGCGACGGAGAAAGACCAGATTCCCAGCAGGCAGAAAGTGTAAGTTAGAAATTCAGTTTGGGTAAGATAGGACTTTGGCGATGGGCTAAGTCTTTGGGGGACAATTTTATAAATAGAAAGAAATATCAGCAGCCAAGGCTTAGACCTTATGAAGAATAATCTATATATTTTTTTTTTTCTCTTACAGCAACATCATACATGAAGAGATTCCGGTAAGGCCAATGGAGAGAGTGTTCACCAGGGAAGAGATAGAGAGGTCCATGGAGCTCTACCGGGAGAAATTACAGGAGCGGAAGGAGAAGGAGGAAAAACTGAAGGAGTTGATAGAGGACTATCAGAAGAAGCAGAAGGAGAAGAAGGAACAACAGAAGAAGGAAGAGGAGAACAAGAAGAAAGTGAAGGCCATGCATAAGGAGGAGAAGAAGCTGCTGAGGAAGTTGATGATTAGAGGATTTATGGACATCGTCAAAGGGAAGAAGTACAAGGTGCCGGATGATAAGGAGGACCCCCTCTACTGGGCGTCACTGGTACGCCATGAAATGAGGGTGGAGATGGAGGCAAAGCTGCAGAGGGAAATAGACGAGAAGAAAAAGAAGAAGGAGGAAAAGAGAAATAAGAGGGAAAGGCTAGCCAAGGAGAGGGAGGAAGAGGAAAGGCTAGCCAAGGAGAGGGAGGAAGAGGAAAGGCTAGCCAAGGAGAGGGAGGAAGAGGAGGAGAAGAAGACATGGAAGGGGAAGCGGGTGAAGAAGTGGCTGAAAAATGTGAAGAAATGTCTCGTGAGCGGACTGAAAGTCGAACCCGACGTTCGGGAAGGAGGCAGAGGGGGCGGCGTCCTCTTGAAAACCAAAATGTTATTTGGACCCAAGAAAAGGGAAGCGACGGAGAAAGACCAGATTGCCAGCAGGCAGAAAGTGTAAGTTAGAAATTCAGTTTGGGTAAGATAGGACTTTGGAGATGGGCTAAGTCTTTGGGGGACAATTTTATAAATAGGAAGAAATATCAGCAGCCAAGGCTTAGACCTTATGAAGAATAATCTATATATTTTTTTTTTTCTCTTACAGCAACATCATACATGAGGAGATGCCGGTAAGGCCAATGGAGAGAGTGTTCACCAGGGAAGAGAGAGAGAGGTCCATGAAGCTCTACCGGGAGAAATTACAGGAGTGGAAGGAGAATGAGAAAAAACTGAAGAAGTTGATAGAGGACTATCATAAGAAGGAGAAGAAGGAACAACAGAAGAAGGAAGAGGAGAACAAGAAGAAAGTGAAGGCCATGCATAAGGAGGAGAAGAAGCTGCTGAGGAAGTTGATGATTAGAGGATTTATGGACATCGTCAAAGGCAAGAAGTACAAGGTGCCGGATGATAAGGACGACCCCCTCTACTGGGCGTCACTGGTACGCCATGAAATGAGGGTGGAAATGGAGGCAAAGCTGCAGAGGGAAATAGACGAGAAGAAAAAGAAAAAGGAGGAAAAGAGAAATGAGAAGGAAAGGCTAGCCAAGGAGAGGGAGGAAGAGGAAAGGCTAGCCAAGGAGAGGGAGGAAGAGGAAAGGCTAGCCAAGGAGAGGGAGGAAGAGGAGGAGAAGAAGACATGGAAGGGGAAGCGGGTGAAGAAGTGGCTGAAAAATGTGAAGAAAGGTCTCGTGAGCGGACTGAAAGTCGAACCCGACGTTCGGGAAGGAGGCAGAGGGGGCGGCGTCCCCTTGAAAACCAAAATGTTATTTGGACCCAAGAAAAGGGAAGCGACGGAGAAAGACCAGATTGCCAGCAGGCAGAAAGTGTAAGTTAGAAATTCAGTTTGGGTAAGATAGGACTTTGGAGATGGGCTAAGTCTTTGGGGGACAATTTTATAAATAGGAAGAAATATCAGCAGCCAAGGCTTAGACCTTATGAAGAATAATCTATATATTTTTTTTTTTCTCTTACAGCAACATCATACATGAGGAGATGCCGGTAAGGCCAATGGAGAGAGTGTTCACCAGGGAAGAGAGAGAGAGGTCCATGGAGCTCTACCGGGAGAAATTACAGGAGCGGAAGGAGAAGGAGGAAAAACTGAAGGAGTTGATAGAGGACTATCAGAAGAAGCAGAAGGAGAAGAAGGAACAACAGAAGAAGGAAGAGGAGAACAAGAAGAAAGTGAAGGCCATGCATAAGGAGGAGAAGAAGCTGCTGAGGAAGTTGATGATTAGAGGATTTATGGACATCGTCAAAGGGAAGAAGTACAAGGTGCCGGATGATAAGGAGGACCCCCTCTACTGGGCGTCACTGGTACGCCATGAAATGAGGGTGGAGATGGAGGCAAAGCTGCAGAGGGAAATAGACGAGAAGAAAAAGAAGAAGGAGGAAAAGAGAAATAGGAAGGAAAGGCTAGCCAAGGAGAGGGAGGAAGAGGAAAGGCTAGCCAAGGAGAGGGAGGAAGAGGAGGAGAAGAAGACATGGAAGGGGAAGCGGGTGAAGAAGTGGCTGAAAAATGTGAAGAAAAGTCTCGTGAGCGGACTGAAAGTCGAACCCGACGTTCGGGAAGGAGGCAGAGGGGGCGGCGTCCCCTTGAAAACCAAAATGTTATTTGGACCCAAGAAAAGGGAGGCGACGGAGAAAGACCAGATTGCCAGCAGGCAGAAAGTGTAAGTTAGAAATTCAGTTTGGGTAAGATAGGACTTTGGAGATGGGCTAAGTCTTTGGGGGACAATTTTATAAATAGGAAGAAATATCAGCAGCCAAGGCTTAGACCTTATGAAGAATAATCTATATATTTTTTTTTTCTCTTACAGCAACATCATACATGAGGAGATGCCGGTAAGGCCAATGGAGAGAGTGTTCACCAGGGAAGAGAGAGAGAGGTCCATGAAGCTCTACCGGGAGAAATTACAGGAGTGGAAGGAGAACGAGAAAAAACTGAAGAAGTTGATAGAGGACTATCAGAAGAAGGAGAAGAAGGAACAACAGAAGAAGGAAGAGGAGAACAAGAAGAAAGTGAAGGCCATGCATAAGGAGGAGAAGAAGCTGCTGAGGAAGTTGATGATTAGAGGATTTATGGACATCGTCAAAGGGAAGAAGTACAAGGTGCCGGATGATAAGGAGGACCCCCTTTACTGGGCATCACTGGTACGCCATGAAATGAGGGTGGAGATGGAGGCAAAGCTGCAGAGGGAAATAGACGAGAAGAAAAAGAAGAAGGAGGAAAAGAGAAATGAGAAGGAGAAGAAGGCCAAGCGGAAGGAGGAAGCAGCGAGAAATCCAGAGGACAGTGAAGGCGGGAAGGAAGGAGCTGGAGAGGCAGCTGGGGGAGTCGTGAATTGAAGAGTTTGTGAACATCTTCAAAGGGAAGAAGTACAAGGAGCCGGAAGATAAGTAGGACCCCCACTTACATGGGGGGGGGGGGTGGGTATTACACTACAGGGGATTTACAAAATGCCCCCAGCATAATCACTGGGGGGGTGATTACACTGGGGGCATTTTAACGGGGGGGGGGGCGGTTTCACTACAAGGGATTTACATGGTGGGGGGGGTGGTGATTCACACTGAGGGGATTTACACTGGGAGGATTACAGTGCAGGGATTTACACAGGGGGGGGGGTGTTTACACAGGGAATTACAAAATGTCCCCAGCATAATCACTAGGGGGGTGATTACACTGGGGGCATTTACACGGGGGAGGGAATTACACTGGGGAGATTTACACAGCTGGGAATTCCATGGGGCAATTACACTGGGAGGGGGGGGAATTACAAAATGCCCCCAGCATAATTACTGGGGGGGTGGTTACACTGAGGGCATTTACACGGGGGGGGGGGATTTACACTGGTAAGATTACACTGGGGTGATTTACACAGCTGGGAATTCCATGGGGCAATTACACTGGGAGGGGGGGGAATTACAAAATGCCCCCAGCATAATTACTGGGGGGGTGGTTACACTGAGGGCAATTACACTGGGGGGGGGGGGGGAATTACACAATAGGAATTACAAAATGCCCCCAGCATAATCACTGGGGGGGTGATTACACTGAGGGCATTTACACGGGGGGGGGGGATTTACACTGAGGGGAATTCCATGGGGCAATAACACTGGGGGGGATTACAATGGGAGAATTTACAGAAACGGAATTACAAAATGCATTACCATGGGGGGGGGGATTACACTGTTTCACTTTTCATCCCCCCCCCCCCAATCACCCCCTTTGACCTGATCAGATCTGTACGCGACGTTAGCGAGATCAGCCCAGACACCTGCCAGCACCTGCTGTGAAAATGTGGAGTGGACTCCCCCTCCAGAGGTGGATCTGGCCGGCTCAGTAGATTGCTATAAGAAAAGCCTGGATTACTTCCTGAATGTACAGAATATAACTGGGGTACCGATATTTATAGGTAAAGTTGATCCGGGGAAAATCCGATCGCCTCTCGGGGGATCAGGAAGGAATTTTCCCCCCCCCCCTGCTCTTTTGTCTGTGAGTCGCACTAGCCGTACTTGTAAATTTAGTGGCCAAAATGTCCAAACAGAGGTACACTAGTTCTAGAGGCCTACGCGTTTCTTAGCATGACGGGCGAGAGCGAAAGGGGGAAGCCTGCCTCGCGGGCAGATCCAGGCTCAGTTATACGAACCAGTATAGAGCAGCGGCACCCTGACAGATGGCTCTGACGACAGAAGTAGCGGTCCCTGCTAAGGTCAGGCGTACTCGACCCCGTTCTTCTGTTGTTGAGGTGCAACAACCGCGGGGCTCTCGTATGGAGCAGAGGGCCAGTACTAGTGCTGCTCAACCTTCTGGTACATCCTGGTCGTACACCCAGCGCTGCAGTATAACGTGGTGACGTGGCGAGTCCCATAAGTGCAGTTCAAGCTGGTGCGGTGGCTAGCACAAGTAGTGCCCCGCAGCCACCAAGAATTCAAATACAGGCCCTTAGAGCCCATAGTGCCCTTCCCGCTGCATATGCTAATCCCGATTGGCAGCCCACTACTTCTTCAGTGACCGCACTTCCCCCCAGTCACTGGCCAACCCGGAAATTATTGTTACCAGGTACGCTATTCAGCTGCAGCACAGATTTATTTATTTTGACAACAACAGCATTTGCTCCCACAATACGTAAATTGGCGACTCCAGCGCTGTAGGAGGTGATTTCACCACCACAGTTAAAAAAAAGTGAGCATATATGCCGAAGCAAGGGGGCAGGAGTGGAGGGGTGATTTGCCCCTAACATTAGGGGCGGATTGCCCCCACGCTTCGGCATATATTTTTTATTTATTTTTTGGCACAGATTGTTGTTTTATTGAGTTAATGTTTTATTGTTACCAGGTACGCTATTCAGCTGCAGCACGGGATTTATTTATTTTGACAACAGCATTTGCTCCCACAATACGTAAATTGGTGACTCCATCTCTGTAGGAGGCAATTTTACCACCACAGTTAAAAAAAAGTGAGCATATATGCCGAAGCAAGGGGGCAGGTGTGGAGGGGTGATTTGCCCCTAACATTAGGGGCGGATTGCCCCCACGCTTCGGCATATTTTTTAATTTTTTTTGGCACAGATTGTTGTTTTATTGAGTTAATGTTTTATTGTTACCAGGTACGCTATTCAGCTGCAGCACGGATTTATTTATTTTGACAACAGCATTTGCTCCCACAATACGTAAATTGGCGACTCCATCTCTGTAGGAGGTAATTTCACCACCACAGTTAAAAAAAAGTGAGCATATATGCCGAAGCAAGGGGGCAGGAGTGGAGGGGTGATTTGCCCCTAACATTAGGGGCGGATTGCCCCCACGCTTCGGCATATATTTTTTACTCTTTTTTTGGCACAGGTTGTTAGTGTTATTTTATTGAGTTAATGTTTTATTGTTACCAGGTATGCTATTCAGCTGCAGCACAGATTTATCCATTTTGAGAGCAACAGCGTTTGCTCTCACGATACGTAAATCAGCGTCTTCAGCGCTGTAGGAGGTGATTTCACCACCACAGTTAAAAAAAAGTGAGCATATTTGCCGAAGCATGGGGCAGGGGTGGAGGGGGCAATTTGCCCCTAACATGCTACTACATATATTTTTACTCTTTTTTTGGCACAGATTGTTGTTGTTTTATTGAGTTAATGTTTTATTGTTACCAGGTACACCATTCAGCTGCAGCACAGATTTATTTATGTTGATAACAGCATTTGCTTTCACAATACGTAAATTGGCGACTCCAGCGCTGTAGGAGATGATTTCACCACCATAGTTAAAAAAAAGAACGGTGCATGTATGCCCATCATTAGAAGTGGGTGGATGCAGGGCGGTATTCTAATGGTGGGCATAGCCACCGATCAACCTCTTTTTTTCATTCAGCCCACAGGCTGCATGGAAAAAAAATAACATTACAACAGCGACATACTGGTATTGAGTGGTTATACCAAAATGATGCCTGCAGGTTTAGGTATCATCTTGGTATCGTTCTTTTCAGCTGGCGGTCAGCTTTCATGTAAAAGCAATCCTAGCGGCTAATTAGCCACTAGACTGCTTTTACAAGCAGTGGAAGGGAATGTGCCTCCCGCCGTCTTCCATGGTTTTCTCTGGCTCTCCTGTCACACTGGGGAACCCGAGAATGCAGCCGGTGGTTCCGCCAGCTGACCATAGAGCAGATCGAAGTCTAGAACGGCTACAATCATCTCTTTGGCCTAAGAAACCAAAAGCTACAAACATTTCATGACTTCAGTTTCGCTTGATATAAACAGCACCATTGGGAAATTGGGAAAGCATTTTATCACACCAATCTTGGTGTGGTCAGATGCTTTGAGGGCAGAGGAGAGATCTAGAGTCTAATAGACCACATTTTTTTTCAAAAAAGAGTGCCTGTCACTACCTATTGCTATCATAGGGGATATTTACTTTCCCTGTGATAACAATAAAAATGAAAAAAAAATCTTGCGACGAATCGGCTGCAGAGACCACTTTTATCTTAAAGCGGACCGCCCGCTGAAGAAGAGGATACCGGGTTTATGGCAGCTAGCTGCTGCCATAACAGCGATGTTCCACTTTAAAGAGCCGCCGTATAATGATGGTGGGCGGTCCGTAAGTGGTTAAGGGGGCAAATCCTTCCGGTCCTTAAATGGTATATATATATATATATATATATATATATATATATATATATACACACACACTGTATTACAAAAAGTATTGGGACACCTGCCTTTACACGCACATGATCTTTAATGGCATCCCAGTCTTCGTCCGTAGGGTACAGTATTGAGTTGGCTGCGCCCTTTACAGCTATAACAGCTTCAACTCTTCTGGGAAGGCTGTCCGCAAGGTTTAGGAGGGTGTCTATGGGAATGTTTGACCATTCTTTCAGAAGTGTATTTGTGAGGTCAGGCACTGATGTTGGATGAGAAGGCCTGGCTCACAGTCTCCACTCTAATTCTTCCCAAAGGTGTGCTATAGGGTTGAGGTCAGGCCAGTCATGTTTCTCCACCCCAAACTCGCTCCTCCATGTCTTTATGGACCTTGCTTTGTGCACCGGTAAACAGTCATGTTGGAACAGGAAGGGGCCGTCCCCAAACTGTTCCCACAAAGCTGGGAGCATGAAATTGTCCAAAATGACTTGGTATGTTGACGCCTTCAGAGTTACCTTCACTAGAGGTTTTGGAACTAAGGAGGAAAGCCCAACCCCTGAAAAAAAACCCACACCATAATCCCCCCTCCACAAAATGATTTGGACCAGTGCACAAATACCAAAGGTGTTCTCTGAGGTTAAGGCCAGGGCTCTGCACAGGACAGGTCAAGTTCCTCTACCCTAAACTGGCTCATCTTTATGGACCTTGCTTTGTGCACTGGTCCGAATCTGACACTAACTGACGCGGGGGGGGAGGGGGGACTGACTAACTGCCTCTGACATTACCAGTGACACCAATGCATTGATCAGTGATAATAATGTGCACTGTCACTGTACTAATTACACTTGCTGGGAAGGGGCTAACATCTAGGGGCGATTGAGGGATAAAGGTGTGCCTAGCGATGTATAAATGTGTGCGGCTTTTACTAACTGATCTCTCAGTTTCTCATCCTTGCTTTGCAGGGAGAAGAAACAGAGAGATCGTTCCCCTCTGTACAGAGCTGTGGGCTGCGATTGATTGGACAGCCGATCAGGCAGGTCCCTGGCTCTGAATGGACTTGCTGCCAGGTTCCTCCTGCGTACAATCACAGCGGGTGCAGGGCCCCGGGGGGGGGGGGAGTTGGGGGCCTAAACCCAGAAGTAGGCAGCAACGTACCAGGACCACGTGGCCTAATGGATAAGGCGTCTCACTTCAGATGAGAAGATGAGAAGATTGAGGGTTCGAGTCCCTCCGTGGTCGTTCTCCGTGGTTGTTCTCTGTGGTCGTTCTCCGTGGTCGTTCTCCGTGCTGCTTATCGGTGTCCGTGGCCCCTGCTAGTAGTTGGTGCCTTTACCCACCTCACCACCGGGGGCACCTTCACCTCCCCCCCCCCCCCCCCGCCTGGGGCCGGACTCCAGCCCTGACACACTTTGACTGACAATTACTCGGCCACACAACAAATTAAATTTGTATCATTTTTTTTTTTTTTTTTTGAGACGGATAAAGTTTTCTTTTGGTGGTATTTGATCACCACTGGTTGGGGGGGTTATATTTCGCCAAATAAAAAATTACCAAACATTAAAAAAAAAAAAAAAGTGTTTTTCTTCGTTTCCGTTATAATTTTTTTTTTTTTTAGAATAAATAATTTTTTCATAAATTTATTCCACAATGTATTCTACTCCTTTTGTGAAAATCCCCCAAATCCGTGTCTATTATTTATCTGTAGGAATGTTGTAGAGTCCACAACCAGGAGATATACAGAGGGGGATGGGGGGTATCCTATGAGGAGGGGGTATTATTTATCCTTTCTGTATAGGGGTACAGGGGGGTGGGGTGTATATATGGGGGGGAGGGTAGTATATAGAGGGGGGGATAACGATCATCTCCCCTGCAGATTGTGTAAGTTTTGCCCCTTACATAGAAATGAAGGGTCTATAATTTTTATCATAGGTGTATTTTATATGATAGAGACAGAATATCAACCAAAAATCCAGAAAAATCTCACAATACAAATGTTATAAATGGAGTAAAATAAGTATTTGCTCCCCTTAGTAGTTGGTGGAGAAACCCTTGTTGGAGATCACAGAGGTCAGACGTTTCTTGTAGGTGGTGATCAGTTTCCACACATCTCAGGAGGGATTTTCTCTTCTTTACAGATCTTCTCTAAATCCTGAAGGTTTCTTGGCACCTCGAAGTTTCAGCTCCTCCATACATTTTCTATAGGATTAAGGTCTGGAGACTGGATAGGCCACTTCATGACCTTCATGTGCTTCTTCTGGAGCCCCTCCTTTGTGGCCTTGGTGGTATGTTTTGGTCATTGTCATACTGGAAGACCCATCCATGACCCATCTTCAGTGTTCTGGATGAGGGAAGAAGGTTCTCCTCCAAGATCTTACAATACATGGCCCCGTCCATTGGACCCTCAATGAGGCAAAGTCGTCCTGAACCTTTATCAGAGAAACAGCCCCAAATCATCATGTTTCCACCTCCATGTGTGACTGTAGGGATGATGTGTGACTGTAGGGATGAGGTGTGACTGTAGGGATGGTGTGTGACTGTAGGGATGGGTGTGTGACTGTAGGGATGATGTGTGACTGTAGGGATGATGTGTGACTGTAGGGATGATCACACATGGAGGTGGAAACATGATGATTTGGGGTGTTTCTCTGATGAAGGTTCAGGCCGACTTTGCCGCATTGAGGGGCCAATGGATGGGGCCATGTATTGTAAGATCTTGGAGGAGAACCTTCTTCCCTCATCCAGAACACTGAAGATGGGTCATGGATGGGTCTTCCAGCATGACAATGACCCAAAACATATCACCAAGGCAACAAAGGAGGGGCTCAAGAAAAAGCACATGAAGGTCATGGAGTGGCCTAGCCAGTCTCCAGACCTTAATCCTATAGAAAATGTATGGAGGAGATGAAACTTCGAGTTGCCAAGAAACCTTCAGGATTTAGAGAAGATCTGTAAAGAAGAGAAAATCCCTCCTGAGATGTGTGGAAACTGATCACCACCTACAAGAAACGTCTGACCTCTGTGATCACCAACAAGGGTTTCTCCACCAACTACTAAGGGGAGCAAATACTTATTTTACTCCATTTATAACATTTGTATTGTGTGATTTTTCTGGATTTTTGGTTGATATTCTGTCTCTATCATATAAAATAAAAATCATGGATATTTTCAGTGGTCTCTATATGATGTATGAACCCCGAATGCGTAATGTATCCGCCCTGACACTAAGTGCCAACCCCACAGTGGTCTCTCCCTCACCCCCTATCTGCACAGTGGTCTCTCCATCTCCCCCTATCTGCACAATGGTTTCTCTATCTCCCCCTATCTACACAATGGTCTCTCCCTCACCCCCTATCTGCACAATGGTCTCTCCATCTCCCCCTATCTGCACAATGGTCTCTCCCCCTAGCTGCACAATGGTCTCTCCCTCACCCCCTATCTGCACAATGGTCTCGTCCGCAATGCTTTTGCTGTGGCCACAGAACGGACGAAACCATTCACTAAATGGGGGTACCATAAAAGTGTTGTTATTATAAAGAAAGGCAACTGTTGGCAGTCCGGTGTGAGGACAGAGAGTGATTACTAAATAGAATCCCAGTCAGTATCTGCAGAGTCATCTCACCCCCCCCCTTTTTCACAGTGAACTCGTCCAAAGCTCCGTGACGGTGAACGCGGGCGGGCGGTACCATTGTCTGAGGAGGGGAGGCGGGCGGTACCATTGTCTTCGCAGGGGGGAGTGTAGTATATCAGACGGCGGGCCGGTTTCGGTCCGTAGACTAATAATATTCCCGGTGACAGGAAGCGGAGGGGGAGAAGAGGGGCTCCGGATGTGAGCGGTATTGTTCCCCTCTCTTCTGGCAAGGATGGTAGAGTCCGCCCGGTTTCCGGTGCGCTGGTGGCGGTTTCCGGTTTTTGTGCGGAGGAGCGGTGAGGCCGGAGAGATGTCCGGACACTGAGCCCTTCCCCCTCCCTCTCATGGCCGCCGACCAGGACAAGCTGGACGGACTGACTATACCGGGCCGGAGAGCCAAAGCCGGTCAGATATACCGGGGGAGGGAGAGGGGTACAAGGGGAGGGAGGAGAGGGGTACAAGGGGGGGAGAGGGGTACAAGGGAGGGAGAGGGGTACAAGGGGGGGGAGGAGAGGGGTACAAGGGAGGGAGAGGGGTACAAGCTGGGGGAGAGGGGTACAATAGGGGGGGGGGGAGAGGAGTACAAGG
>JBBGZY010003843.1:0-28413 GCA_037952925.1 Lithobates clamitans | reverse complement strand
GTGGTGGGGGACGGCCATGGCTGTATGAGGTGGGGTGGTGGGGGACGGCCATGGCTGTATGAGGTGAGGTGGTGGAGACCAGCCATGGCTGTATGAGGTGAGGTGGTGGAGACCAGCCATGGCTGTATGAGGTGAGGTGGTGGAGACCAGCCATGGCTGTATGAGGTGAGGTGGTGGGGACCAGCCATGGCTGTATGAGGTGGGGTGGTGGGACCAGCCATGGCTGTATGAGGTGAGGTGGTGGAGACCAGCCATGGCTGTATGAGGTGAGGTGGTGGGGACCAGCCATGGCTGTATGAGGTGGGATGGTGGGGGGGCCATGGCTGTATGAGGTGGGATGGTGGGGGACGGCCATGGCTGTATGAGGTGGGGATGGTGGGGGACGGCCATGGCTGTATGAGGTGGGATGGTGGGGGACGGCCATGGCTGTATGAGGTGGGATGGTGGGGGACGGCCATGGCTGTATGAGGTGGGGTGGTGGGGACCAGCCATGGCTGTATGAGGTGGGATGGTGGGGACCAGCCATGGCTGTATGAAGTGAGGTGGTGGGGACCAGCCATGGCTGTATGAGGTGGGATGGTGGGGGACGGCCATGGCTGTATGAGGTGGGTGGTGGGGACCAGTCATGGCTGTATGAGGTGGGGTGGTGGGGACCAGTCATGGGCTGTATGAGGTGGGGTGGTGGGGACCAGTCATGGCTGTATGTGGTGGGGGGACAGTCATGGCTGTATGAAATGGGGTGGTGTGGGGACAATCATTACTGTATGAGGTGGGGTGGTGGTGGGGGCGGTCATGGCTGGTATGAGGTGGGGTGGTGGGGACCAGTCATGGCTGTATGTGGTGGGGGGACAGTCATGGCTGTATGTGGTGGGGGGACAGTCATGGCTGTATGTGGTGGGGGGACAGCCATGGCTGTATGAGGTGAGGTTGGTGGAGACCAGCCATGGCTGTATGAGGTGAGGTGGTGGGGACCAGCCATGGCTGTATGAGGTGGGATGGTGGGGGACGGCCATGGCTGTATGAGGTGAGGTGGTGGAGACCAGCCATGGCTGTATGAGGTGAGGTGGTGGAGACCAGCCATGCTGTATGAGGTGGGGTGGTGGGGACCAGCCATGGCTGTATGAGGTGGGGTGGTGGGGACCAGCCATGGCTGTATGAGGTGGGGGTGGTGGGGGACGGCCATGGCTGTATGAGGTGGGGTGGTGGGGGACGGCCATGGCTGTATGAGGTGAGGTGGTGGAGACCAGCCATGGCTGTATGAGGTGAGGTGGTGGAGACCAGCCATGGCTGTATGAGGTGAGGTGGTGGAGACCAGCCATGGCTGTATGAGGTGAGGTGGTGGGGACCAGCCATGGCTGTATGAGGTGGGGTGGTGGGGACCAGCCATGGCTGTATGAGGTGAGGTGGTGGAGACCAGCCATGGCTGTATGAGGTGAGGTGGTGGGGACCAGCCATGGCTGTATGAGGTGGGATGGTGGGGGACGGCCATGGCTGTATGAGGTGGGATGGTGGGGGACGGCCATGGCTGTATGAGGTGGGATGGTGGGGGACGGCCATGGCTGTATGAGGTGGGATGGTGGGGGACGGCCATGGCTGTATGAGGTGGGGTGGTGGGGACCAGCCATGGCTGTATGAGGTGGGATGGTGGGGACCAGCCATGGCTGTATGAAGTGAGGTGGTGGGGACCAGCCATGGCTGTATGAGGTGGGATGGTGGGGGACGGCCATGGCTGTATGAGGTGGGGTGGTGGGGGACAGCCATGGCTGTATGAGGTGGGGTGGTGGGGGACAGCCATGGCTATATGAGTTTTTTAGGTGGGGCGGCCATGGCTATATGAAGTGGTAGGTTTGCAGTGGCAGTATGGGGTTTGGCGGGGGGCCATGGCTGTATGAAGTGGGGGCGCGGGGCGGCTGGTTTCGGCCATGTTTTGGGGGTCTCGGTGTGCCACTCTCAGATGATTGTCTCTGGTTTTCAGGTGTCTCATTAGAAGGACGTCGGATATTCTCTCCAAGTATCTGCCGGTGAAGATTGAGCAGGTTGTGTGCTGCAGGTAAGTGTCGGGATGGATTTCATTTCCTCTGGAAGGTTCTCTGATACTTCTATATTTGATAGACATGAATCGCTCTCCGACAAACTCCAGGTGAGTCCAGGAAAGCGGAAAAGCCGGCTGCAGTCAGGAAAGTTCCAATGCTGACAACTTTATTGTTCCAAACAAAGCAGTAAAGAGTTGCCGGCCCGGGAGCTCCTCCCCTAGAAGGGCGTAGAGCACCCGGCTTTATAGGGGTGACCCGTCCCGGGGCCGCACACTCTGCATGTGTCTATAACTTCCAATGAATCTCATTCATACAGATCAGAGATCCCCAACAATTGTCTGTGGGAGCAATCTGTCTTGTCTGACAAGCGTCTCATTGGCTGCGGCAGGATCCTAGAGCTGCAAAGCATTCTGATTGGCTGTCAGGTTTCTAGAAGTCTTTCTGTGTTCCAGGCTGACTCCGCTGCAAGCAGAACTTTACAAACGCTTCCTAAAACAAATGAAACCTGCAGAGGAGCTGAACGAGGGCAAAATCAGCGTTTCCTCCTTGTCTTCCATCACCTCACTGAAGAAGCTGTGCAATCGTGAGTATATACTATATACAGAGGTCTACTCCACCCAACACTAAAATATACAGAGCAATCACCAGCAAGCCTTTTATATCACTGAGACTGTAATACTGAGATTTCCTGCAGTAGTTTGTGTCTCTGCCCCTCCCACAATGAGGAGATTTCCTGCAGTAGTTTGTGTCTCTGCCCCTCCCACAATGGGGAGATTTCCTGCAGTAGTTTGTGTCTCTGCCCCTCCCACAATGGGGAGATTTCCTGCAGTAGTTTGTGTCTCTGCCCCTCCCACAATGGGGAGATTTCCCTGCAGTAGTTTGTGTCTCTGCCCCTCCCACAATGGGGAGATTTCCCTGCAGTAGTTTGTGTCTCTGCCCCTCCCACAATGAGGAGATTTCCTGCAGTAGTTTGTGTCTCTGCCCCTCCCACAATGGGGAGATTTCCTGCAGTAGTTTGAGTCTCTGCCCCTCCCACAATGGGGAGATTTCCTGCAGTAGTTTGTGTCTCTGCCCCTCCCACAATGAGGAGATTTCCTGCAGTAGTTTGTGTCTCTGCCCCTCCCACAATGGGGAGATTTCCTGCAGTAGTTTGTGTCTCTGCCCCTCCCACAATGGGGAGATTTCCTGCAGTAGTTTGTGTCTCTGCCCCTCCCACAATGAGGAGATTTCCTGCAGTAGTTTGTGTCTCTGCCCCTCCCACAATGGGGAGATTTCTTGCAGTAGTTTGTGTCTCTGCCCCTCCCACAATGGGGAGATTTCCTGCAGTAGTTTGTGTCTCTGCCCCTCCCACAATGGGGAGATTTCCTGCAGTAGTTTGTGTCTCTGCCCCTCCCACAATGGGGAGATTTCCCTGCAGTAGTTTGTGTCTCTGCCCCTCCCACAATGGGGAGATTTCCTGCAGTAGTTTGTGTCTCTGCCCCTCCCACAATGGGGAGATTTCCTGCAGTAGTTTGTGTCTCTGCCCCTCCCACAATGGGGAGATTTCCTGCAGTAGTTTGTGTCTTTGCCCCTCCCACAATGGGGAGATTTCCTGCAGTAGTTTGAGTCTCTGCCCCTCTCATGACGAAGAATTGACAGTTGTGTGTTTTGTCCAGATCCGGCTCTTATCTATGACAAGTGTATGGAGGAGGAAGAAGGATTCCAGGGAGCAGCTGATCTCTTCCCGCCAGGATACAGCACCAAGTGTGTGGAGCCGCAGCTATCAGGTATGTGTGTGGGGTTCCCCTTTAAAGGCCACTGTGCTTGATGTTGGGTGTTTACTTGTAGGGGGCGCTGTGTTGTGTTGGGGTATCCCTTGTAGGGGGCGCTGTGCTGTGTGGTGGTCTCCCCTGTAGGGGGCGCTGTGCTGTGTGGGGGTATCCCCTGTAGGGGGCGCTGTGCTCAGGGTGGTGGGGGGACAGTCATGGCTGTATGTGGTGGGGGGGCAGTCATGGCTGTATGAGGTGGGGTGGTGGGGGGACAGTCATGGCTGTATGTGGTGGGGGGGACATTCGTGGCTGTATGAGGTGGGGTGGTGGGGGGACAGTCATTGCTGTATGAGGTGGGATGGTGGGGGACGGCCATGGCTGTATGAGGTGGGGTGGTGGGGGACGGCCATGGCTGTATGAGGCGGGATGGTGGGGACCAGCCATGGCTGTATGAGGCGGGCTGGGTTCGTGGGGACCAGCTATGGCTGTATGAGGTGGGGTGGTGGGGGACGGCCATGGCTGTATGAGGTGGGGTGGTGGGGGACGGCCATGGCTGTATGAGGTGGGGTGGTGGGACAGCCATGGCTGTATGGGGTGGTGGGGGGCGGCCATGGCTGTATGAGGTGTGCTTGATGTTGGGTGTTTACTTGTAGGGGGCGTTGTGCTGTGTGGTGGTCTCCACTGTAGGGGGCGTTGTGCTGTGTGGTGGTCTCCCCTGTAGGGGGCGTTGTGCTGTGTGGTGGTCTCCCCTGTAGGGGGTGCTGTGCTGTGTGTGGGTATCCCCTGTAGGGGGCGCTGTGCTCAGGGTGGACACTGTGAATATGTCTGTCCTTACAGGTAAGATGCTGGTCCTGGACTACATCCTGGCTGTGACTCGGAGCTCCAGCACTGATAAGGTCGTTCTCGTCTCCAACTACACCCAGACCCTGGACCTGTTTGAGAAGCTGTGCAGGAGCAGGAGGTGAGAAGAGGACCTGTCTGTGTACAAGTATGGGAGGAGGGGGGATGTCCTCCTCATCTGACATTCAGAAGTTTTATACTTGAATGGGGAGGATGAGGATGACGCCCAGCGAAGTCACCATTGTCAAGGGGCGCCCAGCGATGTGCCAGGAACAGTCCTACATGCTGCACTTTTCATGCCTGGCGCATCCGCATCCATACATTCTCCTTCCAATGATAGCGCCCCCTGTGGAGGAATGAGATGTGTCATGTGATGTTTCCTCCTCCAGGTATCTCTATGTACGTCTAGATGGGACCATGTCCATAAAGAAGAGAGCCAAGATCGTGGAGAAATTCAACAGTCCCTCGGTACGAACTCCACCCACCTTTCCACCCATCCCTCCACCCACCCACCTTTCCGCCCACCTCTCCACCCCTCCCTCAACAACCCTTCCGCCCCCCAGTCCACCCACCCCTCTAACCAACCTCTCCTCCCGCCTCTCCAACCACCCACTCTCTCCGTCCACTTCTCCATCCACCCCTCCAACCAACCGACCAACCAACCACTCCTCCACCCACCCTCCTCACCCACTCCTCCACCCACCCTCCTCACCCACTCCTCCACCCACCCTCTACGTCCACTTCTTCACCCACCCTCTACATCCACTTCTTCACCCACCCCTCTTCCCACCTCTCCAACCAACCAACCTCTCCACCCAATCTCTCTGCCCACTTCTCTACCCAAACCCTCTGCCCACCTCTCCACCCAACCTCTCTGCTGACCTCTCCAGCCAACCACTCCCCCCCACCCCTCTAACCAACCTCTCCATCCACCTCTTTACCCACCCCTCCTTCCACCTCTCCAACCACCCCTCCGCCCACTATTTCAACCAACCTCTCCGCCCACCTTTCTGTCTTGCAGAGCCCGGAGTTCATCTTTATGCTCAGCAGTAAAGCCGGAGGTTGCGGTCTGAATCTCATCGGAGCCAATCGATTGGTCATGTTTGATCCGGACTGGAACCCGGCTAATGACGAGCAGGCCATGGCGCGTGTGTGGCGGGACGGGCAGAAGAAGACCTGTTACATCTACCGGCTGCTCTCGGTGATTGTCTCTCCTTCATGTCGAACTGTGGGGGGACTGTAGGGATATGTGGGTGGAGCTGATTCTGAGGGGGTACATAGTAGTTGGGGTGGCAGAAGGCGGGGTGCCAGCACCATGACGGAGAGGTCCTGAGGGCCCCACAAGAGGGGGTCAGCAGACAGTTTTCCAGATGGTGTTTGTTTGATGGTGACTACACTGTCAGTATCTGATTTATTACAAAGCATGGAGAAGGAGCTTGCCAGGTTTGTCCCACTACTAGAGGAAGAGCTTGCCAAGTTTGCAACCTTCTGGAGGAGGAGCTTTCCAGGTTTTCCATTTGGTGAATGTTGGGCGTATTGACCTAGTTGCTGTGTTATTGAAGAACTGAGAATTTTGGGTTTACCTTTTCTTGGAATCCATCCCAGGACACAGAGATCCCACCATCTCCGCCCCCCCACCCCAGGTCAACCACAAATCCAAATTTTCTTGAAGTCCACTGAGGGACACCAGTCCCCCTCCCGCTCCACTTATCATTCTCTTGGTGCTGCTTGCTACAAACGGAGGCATGCTGGGTAGACAATACAGGGACTGGCATATAACTTCTGTTTGCCAATGTCCTTTCCTCCTGTAGGCGGCAGTATTAACCAGACTGCATCTGAAGTCTTGTGTCCCTCCATTGACTCCCAGAACAGGAATCTACAGGAAGTGCAAAACTCCCATTTTTTTTTTTTCACAAGGCTGACACACCAGGAGGAGGACCTGAAAAGTGTCAGTTATTTTCAGTCCAATGAGATTACACCAGGAGGAGGACCCTTATAGTGTCAGTTATTTTCAATGAGATTTAGAAATTCCAGACACATGACTATCCTTGTGACTTGAGCCGATAATGGAGGGGGGGATGGGAGTAAGGTGGTTGAAGATCTTCATCCTCCACCTACACTCTGCTTGTCTTCTCTTTCAGACGGGAACCATCGAGGAGAAGATCTTCCAGCGTCAGGCACACAAGAAAGCTTTGAGTAGCTGCGTGGTGGACGAGGAGCAGGACGTAGAGAGACATTTCTCTGTCGGAGAACTGAAGGAACTCTTCACACTGAACGAGGACACGACGAGCGACACGCATGACAAGTGAGCCTGGGGTCACGCTACTTATTATAGCTGGGGGGGGAGGAGTCTGTACTTCATATAGCTAGAGAGGGGGTGGGTCATTCTGCACTTTATTAGGGGGGGGGGGGGTTTGCTCGGTAGTCTCTTGTGTTTGTATCCTTAAGGACTCGTATCTTCTCACCAACCATCCTGGTAATTGGGAGAAGTATGGAGGTCGCCATCGCTAAGCTTCTGCAATGCTGGTTTCCTCTGTTACTGAAGTGGGACAAGCATGCGGCCATTGAAGTCTAAACTCATCGGCTTTCTTTCTGGGTCAGTGAATTAGAGGGCCACAGGATTAGTATGGCGGCCAGATAATCAGCATTTCCAGGAGGAGGTCAGCACTAGCGGCCAGGACAGGTTCTCCTTAATTGGGAAGATGGTTATTTGTGTGGTTTATGTCTTCATATATTTGGTGTTCTCAGCAATTTTTTTTTTTTCTGATTGGTTGATGCAGGTTCCGGTGTCGCCGCTGTGTGAACGGACGCCAGGTACGGCCGCCCCCCGATGGCACGGACTGCACCTCAGACTTATCTCAGTGGAATCACTGCGCAGACAAGCGTGGCCTGCAGGATACCGTCCTGGTGGCGGCATGGGATGCCGCCGTAACGTTCACGTTTCACCATCGCTCACATGAGGAGCAGAGGGGGGTGGTATAGGGCTGCCAGTGGATGGAAGGGCGAGACCTGGGGTGCCCCTGCTGGGGACTGGAGGGGCAGGAACTGGGGTGCCTCAGGGGGGTCCTTTCCTGGAATACAAAAAGGTTTTTCACTGTCATGGGATAATGGCTGCGGATCAGAGGACGGGAGAGCGTGGAGCCACAATCCACTACCACCTGCTGGACGCAGCCAAGAAATGTCACCAGTGTTCTGCTGCCACCTGCTGGAAGAAATGTCACCGGTGTTCTGCTGCCACCTGCTGGAAGAAATGTCACCGGTGTTCTGCTGCCACCTGCTGGACACAGCCAAGAAATGTCACTGGGGTCAGCGCTGGTCGCTGGTCTGAGAATAGAAAGTCCTGACACCAGGCGTCTGTCCGTGGTCACACTAGACTTTATTTATTGATTTTTTTTTTTCCATTCTTGTATGATACACAACGAGGAGGATTTAATGAAGGCAAATAGGCTGCTGACTGAACAGGAAAATTCCATTCGCTTAGTGAATGGGTTAGGGAAGCTCTGCTGACTTTCATCATCCAATTACACGCAAGCAAAAAATGTTATTTATTTTCCTCCCTTGAACCTGATTGGGTATTCTTTGCTACCCGGGGGAGATTCCCCTACAAAGTCAGCGGCTTTCCTTAAATCCACCCCTAAGGTGTCCGCCCTTGGGGGAGGGGCGCGGGAATACAAAATGTTTGGTTTACGTTTGGAAATGTTTCATCTTCCTATGGAAGGTTTTCTGTATAATAATCTGAATAATAAAAAAATAAAAATTCAGTGTGTATTTGTCCTTAAAGTGAACCTGTCATCGCATATATTTTGTGCGGCATGCTGCGAGATGTGTCGGTGAGACCCGTCCAGGTATTTATTCCCCCTGATGATGAACATAATCTGCGTTTCTCTCCAGGATCACAGCGCCTTCTTTGTTCAGGCATCATCTTGGGTCACCATCTACTTCCTGGACTGAGATGTCAGTCTCAGAGAGCTGAGCTGGTCTCTATATTGCAGGATCTGCGATTCTTCAGCCTAGCGTTGGAGGCCACACCTGGACCTCACTGGACTGGACATGCAGGGCTAGCTTTCCAGACCCAAGTGTACTGGTAGAGTTAGCAGTGGTGCACTTTCTGGGTCCAGAGCCGTGACACAGCCTGGGTCTGACCCCGTCTCTGAAGACTCACTGACACGGCCCCAGGTCTGACCCTGTGTCTAAAGACTCACCATGACACGGCCCCAGGTCTGACCCCGTCTCTGAAGACTCACTGCGACACAGCCTCAGGTCTGACCCCGTCTCTGAAGACTCACCGTGACACGGCCCCGGGTCTGACCCCATCTCTGAAGACTTACCATGACATGGCCCTGGGTCTGACGCTGTCTCTGAAGACTCACTGTGACATGGCCCCGGGTCTGACCCCATCTCTGAAGACTCACCATGACATGGCCCTGGGTCTGACCCCACCTCTGAAGACTCACTGTGACACGGCCCCAGGCCTGACCCCTACTCTGAAGACTCACCATGACACGGCCCCAGGTCTGAACCCCGTCTCTGAAGACTCACCGTGACACAGCCCCGGGTCTGACCCCCTTCTCTGAAGACTCACCGTGACACGGCCCCAGGTCTGAACCCTGTCTCTGAAGACTCACTGCGACACGGCCCCGGGTCTGATCCCGTCTCTGAAGACTCACTGTGACACGGCCCCAGGTCTGAACCCCGTCTCTGAAGACTCACCATGACACAGCCCCGGGTCTGACCCCCTTCTCTGAAGACTCACCGTGACACAGCCCCGGGTCTGACCCCCTTCTCTGAAGACTCACCGTGACACGGCCCTGGGTCTGACCCTGTCTCTGAAGACTCACCGTGACACAGCCTGGGTCTGACCCCGTCTCTGAAGACTCGCCATGGCACGCCCCCGGGTCTGACCCCGTCTCTAAAGACTCACTGCGACACAGGCCACGGGTCTGATCCTGTCTCTGAAGACTCACCGTGACACAGCCCCGGGTCTGACCCCCTTCTCTGAAGACTCACTGTGACACGGCCCCGGGTCTGACCCCCTTCTCTGAAGACTCACCGTGACATGGCCCCGGGTCTGACCCCCTTCTCTGAAGACTCACCGTGACATGGCCCCGGGTCTGACCCCGTCTCTGAAGACTCGCCGTGACACGGCCCGGGTCTGACCCCGTCTCTGAAGAGTCGCCATGGCACGGCCCCGGGTCTGACCCCGTCTCTGAAGACTCGCCATGGCACAACCCTTGGTCTGACCCCGTCTCTGAAGGCTCGCTGTAACAGCCCTCACTGTCACCTCAGTCGGGCTGCTCAGATATGTGAGAAATTGAGGCCTTGCTTCGCTTTTTGGGCCTAAGGTGTCCCTGGTCTGTTACAATCCTAAAGTGTATACTAAAACAATTTTTTTTACTATGAATCGCTTAAGTGTTCGGGTTTGGCTTGAAGAAAAAGTGGCAACCCTACTACATGCCTGCAAAAAAAACACGACAGTCCCACTGCTGCAGTGACCCCCCCCACCTCATACTCCCCCAGCAGGTTTGGTGATTTCTACTTGGTATCTTGTGAAGGAACTTGCTGTTGTAATATAGAACTCATGTCTGTAGTAGAAAGGGGGTGAAGGTTGGCTCTTTACCCTTCATAGTCATAGGATCTACTCCGATGGGACGGGATGGGTTCTCGACTCTGTCCTCAGGGACCTCCATGCAGGGCTTTCTGACCATGTAGGCTCAAGTCTATGCACACATTGACCACAAAGAGACTCATTGCTCTCTAACGCCATCCTATGAAGTCTATTCCTCACCCTCCAGAGGCCTTGGATCAGGCCAGACCACCAGTCCCTGAGTCATATTCAGTCCACTTCTGTTTTTGAGGCAACGCAGCCTCCTCCCACCACTTCTGATTTACATTGGATTGCGTCAAATCTTATTGATGCGGTACGTTCATCCCGCAATTGGAGGATCAGGCTCCTGGCTCCAGCTTTGGGTCTTTAGGGCTCTTACAGCTGCCAAGACCTTCTCTTTACAAATGCTATTTGAGGCATTCCTCTATGTTGGCTAGAAGGACCCTTAGGAGGCCTGGGCCCCTGCCTGACCGCATGCTGGAATTGTTCACGTTTGAGAGGAAACTCATTCGATGGTGGATTCTTCCTACTATTGGTCAATCAGTGTACAATCTAAGAAGACCACCAATTGGGTTAAAGGTTTGCCTATGAGGAAATATTTAACTGACAGAACCCTCCTCAAATCCCAGTCTGAGCTATTGGTTGAAGTAGATGGACTTGTGTCTTTTTTCAGCCAGACTAACTATGAGCTAGTTGGTTCTGCCCTCTGTATCAGCCGTGAGCAAAACCTGCCAAACAGTCATAGTAGGTTAGTTCCCTCAGAGGGATCTCTCCAAAGCTGGGACTCTTGCATCATAGAACACATGAAGGGAATGGCCTGGAGCTTTATGCTTGAGTTGCGATGGCTTATTTCATGTTCTGCATGGGTCAAATGTCTGTACAGATGTGCCAAGCTGTGCAAGTAACCAAACCCCCCGGGACTGCAGGCTGATCTCACAGGTCAAGGTGGGGTCCCTCAGTATCCCTTGGGCAGAAGTGGAAGTTCCTTCTGCAACCGCTTAAGGCACTGGCACCATGCACTGAATGATGCTGAGCATGTTGACCCCTAAGGGGTAGACAGGACTTGTATGATTTTCTTTTGAAGGCCCCGGACTCCCCTAGGGGTATCAGAGAGGATATTTAGCCTCTTTATTTTTATTCTGTGTACCCCATCTCACCTCTCTTGGGCTATGGCCTGGTGCTTCCTTCTTGTCTACTCTTGAGATGTTGTCTCTTGAATTTCATAACATCAATGCCCTAGGATCAAACCCCTGAATTATCTAGTGGGCTCAAGAGTCTGCTCCTACCCTTGCGGGTTATGATGTACTATACTGTACATTTCCTAGTTTACCTTGCTTGGCAACCTTCTTTGGTCATGGGATAGTGATGACCCCATGGGGACTGGCTGGTTGTTTTCCTGGACCCATCCTTTGTGTTAGGTTTTCTTTATCCTGTCCTTGTCCCTCCGTGGGGATTATCCTTTCCAGTTCAGGCTGTGTCTTCCCCATTGTGAATGTATTGGCCCACCTGTTTTTTTTTTTTGTAGGTTCTACTTGTTGAGTTTCTCGCTGGTTCAGGATCAGTCTTCCTTCCTGGTGGTGACCCTTTCCATCCCAGGCTGGGGGCACCAGCTTGATCCTCTGTGTTCTGCCCTTGGTCATGCGATAGGCTCCACTATCTGGTAGGAGGTCCCACCTCTTCCTTTCCTATTTGGGTGTTGGCCCTTCAAGTGGCTCCTGGGCTGTAGGTGCTCCTCCGTCGTCCTAGTGGTGTTTTTTTGGTGTTTTCCACTCCTCAGTTGGACTTTTTTTTGGACGCCCCAACAGTATCTGAATTCCTGAGCCCCTCCTTTGGAAAGCAAACGCAGGATGCCATAAAATTATTTTCTTGGAGTTAATCAAGAGACGCAGGTCCCCTCCTCTGTTTCCCCCCTTAGACTCTTAGTACTGCTTTACCACAACACTGGCCCTCCGAGTACAGGAGTGCCAGGGTGAGGTTGGGGATGATTTTTGTATGCCTGTGTCCAGGTCTCCTGTAGGTGGCAGTATAACCTGGGTGCATCTACCATTCTGTCTCTCAAACTCCAAGAAATGGGTTTATGGTAAGTACAAAAGTCCAATTTTCCTGGAGAAAATGCTGCTTTCGTTTTTTGTTTTTTGAGCCGATGATGTGACTTAAGAGACACCAAGTCGTGAAATCTGCATGGAAGGGACAGAGTTCTGATTGGCTGATTCTAGTGTTTAGCAGAGATCATGTGATCAGGCACCGAGCAAGGCCTTAAACACACATCTAGCACTGAAGGAAGCCAGAAGCAGCATTTTCCCCAGAAAGGTATTTTATCTCTTCCCCTTATATATTGATCTTTCCCACCAAGATGGTGGATATTGCTATAGTAACACAAGCGGTTGAGCGATAAAACAGACAGTTCAGACTCCCTCATTGGTTGGATAGTCCCGGCCTCAATCCTGCCATACACAGGCCGTCTCTGGCACCTTCCACCCCATCCCCCCCATTAAAAAAAAAAAACCTCCTCAGCACTTCTTTTACAATCACCTTTATTCCAGAATTATTACAATTATGTTTCAGAGAGATGATTAAAAAAAAAAAAAAACTATTTACATTGGCATAGAAAGGAACGGAGCGCTTCCACCCCAAGACTGCTGATAACAACAATCCGGAGGAGCCGGAGAACATTTCCCGGGGAAGATCATTCCTGAGTGAGTGAAGAAGAGTGCTGCATATATTATACAGAATCGTTCGTGTCTCATCAGCTTTCAGGGTTTCCTCCATTCTCAACGGTCTGGGAGTGTCATGTGGTCTATGCCGCCCTCTGGTGTCTGTGTCCCTGTACTGCAAAGATGATGGGGTGTCCTCCTTGGCAGGAACTGCTGCCTTCTAATGTCCGTGACCCTGTACTGTAAGATAATGGGGTGTCCTTGGCCCACACTTCCGCCCTCTAGTGTCTGTGACCCAATACTGCAGAGATAATGCGGTGTCCTTGGCCCACACTTCCGCCCTCTAGTGTCTGTGACCCAATACTGCAGAGATAATGGGGTATCCATGGCAGGCACTGCCGCCCTCCAGTGTCCAGGTCCCTGTACTGCAGAGATAATGGGGTGTCCTCCTTGGCAGGCACTGCTGCCGTCTAGTGTCCGTGACCCTGTACTGCAAAGATAATTGGGTGTTCTTGGCACACAATGCCGCCCCCTGCAGGAAATCTACACTAGCTGCTCTCCATCTATTACATGGAATAAACTGTGCTAAGAACCTAAAGTGGACCAGTCTCAGCAGATATATAGAGAGACTTCCTTGCTGGGCTTTCTGAATTCAATACTTTTGTAAGGCAGAATTCTGAATCTCTCTCAGGGACTGGGGCTACAGAGAAGCCAGAGGATCAGTAAGGCAGCCAGTTAAGCAGCATTTTTTGGGACAGATCGGTTATGGAATTCTATTGCTTCTCTTATAAGATGCCGAAAATGAGACACTCAGTACTGGCTCCCATCATGGCTGACCATCGTCAGGGGAAGGCACAGTCGGCCATATTGGATTATTGGAGACAAATTCTGCTCCCCCAGATTACTTCTTTGCCAACAGGAACGACACCCTCCCCTCCCCATGAAAATACTAATCCCTGCAGACGGGATCTCTCTCCACCGACGGTCATCAGCATCTCTGAGCACTGCAGGAGGACATCTCATCTGCCCCCCTCAGCCAATCTACACCCCCTCCAAGTCTAAGGCTGCCTGTGACAACAATGATACCAGGTGACAACCATAGGAGACAGACTGACACATGGCCGGACGTGTTCTGCAATGTGAGCCGAGCTCCCTCTGGTGGTCACTCTGTGAATTGCACTGTCATGCTCCCTCTGGTGGACACTCTGTGAATTGCACTGTCATGCTCCCTCCGGTGGTCACTCTGTGAATTGCACTGTCATGGTTGCAGCTTTTTTTTGGCATCAGTGGAAGATCATAGAAGAGCACATATGGAGATAGACAAGGCGGCACTCAGACCAGCCCCGCCCACCCTGGGAAATCCATAAGTAGACATGCATAATAAGTGAAGTCCGGGGTGTTCAGAGGCCGCGGTGTGACGTACAGAGCATGCACAGCACGTTCCGCCATCTATACAATACGCAGGTCACATGACACTGACATGGTCAGCGAAGGCGTGTGTGGGGTCCCAGCTGTCCTTAACGACACAGCAAATTCTCTCCAGAGTCCTCAGGGCATTGTGGGTAGTTATGGGGTCCATGTCCAGCCCGTTCTGTGTGATGAGGAGCCGCCGCAGCTTAATGTTCCCCAATCCCTCCAACTTCTTCGCAAACTGGAGCAGACCGGCCGAGGTGATGCAGTTAGAGCTGCGGAGGGAAAGAGAGACGGGTAAGCGAAACTCCGCCCTAAACATTCACCTCCCCGCCCCAACTATTCACCCCCTCCCTGAAAACATTCACCTCCCCGCCCCAACTATTCACCCCCTCCCCGAACATTCACCTCCCCGCCCCAACTATTCACCCCTTCCCCCGCCCCGAACATTCACCTCCCCGCCCCAACTATTCACCCCCTCCCCGAAAACATTCACCTCCCCACCCCAAACATTCACCTCCCCCTCCCCGAACATTCACCTCAACTATTCACCCCCTCAACTCAAACATTCATCTCCTCCCCGCCCCGAACATTCACCTCCCCAGCCTTGTAAATCACAAAGCTGGATGAATAATTTTACATGTTTTTAAACAAAACAATAAAAATAAAACACATTTCACTTCTCCGATTCTCGCTAATCTCCTTCTCCTCCATCGAGGGACATCAGACAGTTGGGTTATGCTGCCACCTATGGGATTGGACACGGGCTCCAGCCTCTGCCTTGTGTCTGATAGAAAAGAGCCACAGCGTTCAGTCCTGGCTTCCCCCCCCCCCCCCCGAGTTCACCTCGTCTCTACAGACTAACTTTGTGAGTAAAGCCATTCAGGCTGAAGAAGCGGGAACCTCACTATCTGCACCGCTGGGCAGCTTTCACATTTCGTGCCACCGCCTGTTTCTACTCACAAAAAGGGTTGCCACCTGAGGGACAGAGCACTCTGTGCTCCCCTACGCTCCCACCATCCTTCACGTAAGCTCAATGGCGTCCCTAGGGGGGGCCAGAGGGGGCCATAACCCCACGAACATTATGCTGTGCCCCCCCCCCCCCCAATAAAAAAAAATATATATATTTTTTTTTTACAAAAAGGCAATGTCTAAGAGGGAGAGCATCCCCAGTCACCTGCGGGCGATTCCTCCCCCCTCCCTCTGCTCGCTGACACTGCATAATGCGAGCGCTCACACAACCACGTCTGCCCGATCTGCTTCTTCCCTGCATCCTCATTGGCAGGGAGAAGGGCGAGTTGCAGGAAGGACTCCACCAGGACTCTCAGTTACTGAAAAAACAGACTGATTTCTCCCGTCCTTAGGACAGGAGAACCAGCCTGTAAATTCCAAGAGATGCCAGACCAGCGCTGTCAATAGCAGGGGCAGGACAGCAAGAGGAGGCTGGGGAACCCCACAGTGGCAGAACACCAGGGCCCGGTGGCAAGACAACCTTTGCAACCCTGATAGTTCTCCCACTGCTTTGGATCCTTATATTTTCTTGGTATGCTGGTGACATATATCTCTTGTTCTCTGTCACCCTGGGGGGCCCCAATACAGTAGGAAGGGAGCTCACTGCAGAACATGTGAAAGGGCCCCAGGAGATAGTTAGATATATATATATATTTGCATTTTTTAGTTGCCCCCCTACTTTTGTCCCTGTCCCTCCATGTGCCCCCCCTAAATATGAAAGCTGGAGACGCCACTGCGTACGCTCCCTCCCGCTCCCACCATCCCGCACGCACGCTCCATGCTTCCTCCCACTGTTTAATGTACAGGACACACCTTCCTGCTGCTCCAGCTTTACAAACATCACACAGATGGGTGGTGTAATGAATAAAGCATGCAATTCTGTGTCATCTGGAGTTGGAATGTGAGGGAGATCTCTCCATCTATGGTTAGGACTTCTCCAGCGATAGATAGATCAATTAACATAAGATGAAGACTATGAGAACAGAGTGGGAGGTGCTAACCCAGCCTGAGGGGGGGGACAGACAGATGAACACAAACCAACCTGACATCCAGACAGTGAACCAATGACAAGGAATCTGCAGCATAGAGATCAGCCAGAGCAACCAATCCTTTGTTCCCTGTAGAGGAAAAAGTGTCAGTTAAGCTCATCCCAGATCTTCTCATCACCAATCCCAGATCTTCTCATTACTGATCCCACCAATCCCAGATCTTCTCATTACTGATCCCACCAATCCCAGATCTTCTCATTACCGATCCCACCAATCCCAGATCTCTTCTAGACCGATCCTACCAATCCCAGATCTCATTACCGATCCCACCAATCCCAGATTTCTTCTCTACCGATCCCACCAATCCCAGATCTCATTACCGATCCCACCAATCCCAGATCTCATTACCGATCCCACCAATCCCAGATCTCTTCTATACCAATCCCACCAATCCCAGACCTCCTCTCTACCGATCCCACCAATCCCAGATCTCATTACCGATCCCACCAATCCCAGATCTCTTCTCTACCAATCCCAGATCTCTTCTCTACCAATCCCACACCTCCTCTCTACCGATCCCACCAATCCCAGATCTCCTTTCTACCGATCCCACCAATCCCAGATCTCTTCTCTACCGATCCCACCAATCCCAGATCTCTTATTTACCGATCCCACCAATCCCAGATCTCTTCTATACCGATTCCACCAATCCCAGATCTACTCTACACTGACTAGAGAATATGTAGGGACTGAGGTCTCATCCAAAAATTAGGCAAGTACGGGAATAAAAACCCCCTGAACCCCAAAAAGGCAGGTTCTTTTTAAATATATGTCTCCACTTTATGGCCGCTATAGTCTGCCTTTGTACGGTTCAGGGTTTTTTTACCCGGGTAAGTGCCTAATTTTTGTCTACTCTATACTGACCCCACCAATCCCAGATCTCCTCTATAATGATCCCACCAATCCCAGATCTCCTCTATACCAATCCCACCAATCCCAGATTTACTCTATACCGACCTCACCAATCCCAGACCTACTCTATACCGACCTCACCAATCCCAGACCTACTCTATACCGACCTCACCAATCCCAGATCTACTCATCACTGATCCACCAATCCCACATCTTCTCATCACTGATCCACCAATCCCACATCTTCTCATCACTGATCCCAGATCTTCTCATCACCGATCCCAGATCTCATCATCACTGATGCCACCAATCCCAGATCTCCTCTATACCGACCCCACCAATCCCAGACCTACTCTATACCAATCCCAGATCTCCTCTATACCGACCCCACCAATCCCAGACCTACTCTATACCAATCCCAGATCTACTCTATACCAACCCCACCAATCCCAGATCTACTCATCACTGATCCACCAATCCCAGATCTACTCATCACTGATCCACCAATCCCAGATCTACTCATCACTGATCCCACCAATCCCAGATCTACTCATCACTGATCCACCAATCCCAGATCTCCTCTATACCAATCCCAGATCTACTCATCACTGATCCACCAATCCCAGATCTCCTCTATACCAATCCCAGATCTACTCATCACTGATCCACCAATCCCAGATTTTCTCATCACTGATCCCACCAATCCCAGATCTTTTCATCACTGATCCCACCAATCCCAGATCTCCTCTATACCAATCCCAGATCTACTCATCACTGATCCACCAATCCCAGATCTACTCATCACTGATCCACCAATCCCAGATCTTCTCATCACCAATCCCAGATCTACTCATCACTGATCCACCAATCCCACATCTTCTCATCACCGATCCCACCAATCCCAGATCTCTTCTATACCGATCTTACCAATCCCAGATCTCTTCTATACCGATCTTACCAATCCCAGATCTCTTCTATACCGATCCCACCAATCCCAGATCTCTTCTATACCGATACCACCAATCCCAGATCTCTTCTATACTGATCTTACCAATCCCAGATCTCTTCTATACCGATCCCACCAATCCCAGATCTCTTCTATACCGATCTTACCAATCCCAGATCTCTTCTATACCGATCCCACCAATCCCATATCTTCTCGTTACTGATCCCACCAATCCCAGACCTCTTCTATAAGGATCCCATCTATCCTAGATCTGCTCTATACCAATCCCAGATATTCTCATCACCGATCCACCAATCCCAGACCTACTCTATACCGACCCCACCAATCCCACATCTATTCATCACTGATCCACAAATCCCACATCTTCTCACCACCAATCCTACATCTACTCTATACCAATCCCCACCAGTCCCAGATCTTCTCTATACCGACCCCTGAGCTGTACTCTGCTCTCTCCTCCAATCAGTGGAGGTATTTGCTGTGACATTTCCTGCCAGGTTCATGGTTTCATCTTCTATAAACATCTCACTAATACAGAACCCATCACCAACCAGTACATCCCAATACCGAGACACAGACCACCCACACACAGGAGATTACCCAGACGGTTTCCTCCCAACTTTAGGATCTTCAGGATGGAATTTTTCTTCAGAGCGCCAACAAACTGAGCGAGGAAATCCCGCGGCATCCTCTCAAAGAGTCGGCAGAAGGAGAACTTGATTTCTATGAAGAAAACATGTCGGTAAGCGATGGGCGGACTGCGCACGGTCACATGATCCTGGCGGAGGCGGACTTACCTTCCAGGCTGGAATGGCTCAGGAGGTGCACAATCTCCGCCTGAGAGTCGGTCAGGTTCAGGTCATGGAAGCCGAGTCTGCGCAGAGCGCCGTTATGTTCTGCAAATACAGACAACCATCACAGGGTCAGAGGTCAGAGCTGGACTGTAAGATCCCGCCCACAGGGAAGCCCCACCCACTGATCACCTATCAAACCACAGACAAGACAGCCCACTTGAAGCACTGTAACAGGAAACTGGCCAAGACGGCCAATCAGAGACAATCATCGGACACGCGGCCAGCAAGTTCGGAGAGAACCACCAGATACACGGCCAGACCGCCATCACTGGGAGCAACGTGCACCCCTCACTCTGTGATCATACAGAGGACAAGCACCCCTCACTCTGTGATCATACGGAGGACAAGCACCCCCCATTCTGTGCCACTGTGAACAATGGGCACCATGTCATCACCCGTTCGGTCCTCACCTGTGATTGTTTGCAGTAAAAGTTTGATATCCTGGTGGCGGGTCAGTATGGCGTTATCCAGGGACAGCTCCACCAGGCAGGGGGACACCTTCAGTGCTGATGCCAAGCGCTGAACTTCCAATGAATTCTGAGGGAAGCGAAGGTCCAGCTGCTTCAACTGGTTTTCTGTAAAAAGGAAAGATTTATACATCATCTAACATGAAGAGGAATGGAAGGACCATCACAGCACTGTACCTGTGGACTCTGAGAGCCCTGCCCTCCTACCCACCTGTGGACTCTGCAGGCCCCGCCTCCACTACCCACCTGTGAACTCTGCAGACCCTGCCTCCACTACCCACCTGTGAACTCTGCAGACCCCGCCTCCACTACCCACCTGTGAACTCTGCAGGCCCCGCCTCCACTACCCACCTGTGAACTCTGCAGGCCCCGCCTCCACTACCCACCTGTGAACTCTGCAGACCCCGCCTCCACTACCCACCTGTGAACTCTGCAGACCCCGCCTCCACTACCCACCTGTGAACTCTGCAGGCCCCGCCTCCACTACCCACCTGTGAACTCTGCGGGCTCTGCCTCCCCCTGTGAAGCCTGCCTCCACTACCCACCTGTGAACTCTGCAGACCCCGCCTCCACTACCCACCTGTGAACTCTGCAGGCCCCGCCTCCACTACCCACCTGTGAACTCTGCAGGCCCCGCCTCCACTACCCACCTGTGAACTCTGCGGGCTCCGCCTCCCCCTGTGAAGCCTGCCTCCACTACCCACCTGTGAACTCTGCAGACCCCGCCTCCACTACCCACCTGTGAACTCTGCAGGCCCCGCCTCCACTACCCACCTGTGAACTCTGCAAGTGCCGCCTCCACTACCTCTACCTGTGAACCCCACCTGTGAACTCTGCAGGCACCGCCTCCACCACCCACCTGTGAACCCTGTAAGCCCCGCCTCCACTACCCACCTGTGAACCCCCTAAGCCACGCCGCCACTACCCACCTGTAAACCCCGTAAGCCACGCCGCCACTACCCACCTGTAAACCCCGTAAGCCCCGCCTACACTACCCACATGTGAACTCTGCAAGCCCCACCTCCACTACCTCTACCTGTGAACTCTGCAGGCATTGCCTCCACCACCCACCTGTGAACCCTGTAAGCCCCGCCTCCACTACCCACCTGTGAACCCCGCCTCCACTACCCACCTGTGAACTCTGCAAGCCCTGCCTCCACTACCTGTGAACTCTGCAGGCACCTCCTCCACCACCCGTGAACCCTGTAAGCTCCACCTCCACTACCCACCTGTGAATCCCGCCTCCACTACCCACCTGTGAACTCTGCAGGCCCCACCTCCACCACCACCTTGTCGCTGCTCTCCTCCAGGTCGTAGCACAGTAAGAGAGACTGCAGGGCGGGAAAGGTGCGGAGGATGGTCTGGGCCAGGTCCAGGATGGTGACGTAGGTGCTGAAGTCGCTCATAGAGATGGCGCTGAGGGAGCAGCGGGGGTCCCGGGACAGATGGGACAGCGCCTCCAGGAACATGCTGATATTGGTCTGCAGATCTAACAGAACATAAAACAATAGACACGGCAATCAGAGAACGTTCCGTCATCACAGCTGGACACAAAATTATGTTTATAGCACCACCATATGCAGTAGTGCAGCGCCAAGCCGTACAGTCACATGTCCCTCTCAGCAGCCAATCAGAAAAGAGATCTGCAGCTTGGACATACGGGCCATTTCACCGCTCTGCCCCGGGCTGGGGGGGGGGGGGCACCTCACTTATCATAGTGCCCCACAACCACTAAAGCTGCCCATAGATGGATCAGTTCAGCAGGAACCCTCCGAATTCCGATTCATGTACGGCAACTGAAGCTGTACAGAAGATGATCTATCGATCGATATCCGGACAATCACCTTGCTGGAACATTTCCCCTCGATCAGTGCTGCAGGGAATAGCCAATGTCACTGATCTGTGTTGTGGTGGGAAGTCCCCCTCTCAGAATACACAGCGAGGGGGAATCCTCCATCCACATCCAATGTTTGGACAGAGGAATCGGATCAGATCTTTGGCCAGCTTAACTCCCTCACTGTCCTGTGATTGGCTGCAAATGTGAATGGTGAGCTCTGATTGGCTGCTGTGATCACCAACCACAGCTCCTCCTCCAGACACAGACCAACAGTCAAATCAATCCCCGCCTATCAATGCTGCAAAGCACCCTGGGAGCTCCCCAAAGACCCTAAACACTGTGTGACCCCCCCCAATACATTCACTCTTCAGGAGTCCAAGACTATGCCCGCCCCTTTCTTCTCCTCCATTCACAAAAGCCGCACTATGAATGAGATGTGATCTATGAATGGAGGGGGCGGAGCTATCAATCATGTGCTCAACCTCCATTCATAGGTCACGTCTCATTCATAGAAGCTGGAGTACGTCTTCTATGAATGGAGGAGGTGGAGTCATCATGTGCTTGTCCTCAATTCACTGAAGCTGTAGCACAACTTCTATGAATAGAGGGGGGGGGGTGGAGCTATCAAGGATGAGCTCGTCCCACCATTCATAGGTCACGTCTCATTGATAGAAGCTGGAGTAAAGGTTCTATGAATCAAAGGGGGCGGAGCTGTCATGCGTTCATCCTCCATTTATTGGAGCTGTAATACGGCTGAATGGAAGAGGGGTGGAAAGGGCGGGCATAGTCGGGCAAGCTTGAGGAGTGGAAATGACAGCTCCGGAAGTTCTAGTGATTACAATAAGATTATGCTGGAAAAACCTGGAGCCAGCAGCACAAGGGACTCAGCCCATCCATTCTTCATTGTGTCCCTTGTGCTGATTATCATTGATCTGCCCCCCCCCCCCTCCGTGTACAGCAGTGACTGTGCTTTGCTCCTCCGTGTACAGCAGTGACTGTGCTTTGCTCCTCCCCCCTCCGTGTACAGCAGTGACTGTGCTTTGCTCCTCCCCCCTCCGTGTACAGCAGTGACTGTGCTTTGCTCCTCCCCCCTCCGTGTACAGCAGTGACTGTGCTTTGCTCCTCCCCCTCCGTGTACAGCAGTGACTGTGCTTTGCTCCTCCCCCCTCCGTGTACAGCAGTGACTGTGCTTTGCTCCTGCCCCCTCCGTGTACAGCAGTGACTGTGCTTTGCTCCTCCCCCTCCATGTACAGCAGTGACTGTGCTTTGCTCCTCCCCCTCTGTGTACAGCAGTGACTGTGCTTTGCTCCTCCCCCCTCCGTATACAGCAGTGACTGTGCTTTGCTCCTCCCCCCTCCGTGTATAGCAGTGACTGTGCTTTGCTCCTCCCCCCTCCGTGTACAGCAGTGACTGTGCTTTGCTCCTCCCCCTCCATGTACAGCAGTGACTGTGCTTTGCTCCTCCCCCCTCCGTGTACAGCAGTGACTGTGCTTTGCTCCTCCCCCCTCCGTGTACAGCAGTGACTGTGCTTTGCTCCTCCACCCTCCGTATACAGCAGTGACTGTGCTTTGCTCCTCCCCCCTCCGTGTACAGCAGTGACTGTGCTTTGCTCCTCCCCCCTCCGTGTACAGCAGTGACTGTGCTTTGCTCCTGCCCCCTCCGTGTACAGCAGTGACTGTGCTTTGCTCCTCCCCCTCCATGTACAGCAGTGACTGTGCTTTGCTCCTCCCCCTCTGTGTACAGCAGTGACTGTGCTTTGCTCCTCCCCCCTCCGTATACAGCAGTGACTGTGCTTTGCTCCTCCCCCCTCCGTGTACAGCAGTGACTGTGCTTTGCTCCTCCCCCCTCCGTGTACAGCAGTGACTGTGCTTTGCTCCTCCCCCTCCATGTACAGCAGTGACTGTGCTTTGCTCCTCCCTCCTCCGTGTACAGCAGTGACTGTGCTTTGCTCCTCCCCCCTCCGTGTACAGCAGTGACTGTGCTTTGCTCCTCCACCCTCCGTGTACAGCAGTGACTGTGCTTTGCTCCTCCCCCTCCATGTACAGCAGTGACTGTGCTTTGCTCCTCCCCCCTCCGTGTACAGCAGTGACTGTGCTTTGCTCCTCCCCCTTTGCTCACCATTGTAGGCCATGGTCAGTCTTTCCAGGGACACCCAGGAGCGGAGGAGTTGGCAGAGGCAGCGGCAGGTCCCCGGGGTCAGGAAGACGTTGTGCAGGTTCAGCGTTCTGACGCTGCGGAGGCGAATGGCGCCAGGAAGGAGGGGCTCCCCGATCGTAGTCTCCTCCTCCTGCGTGTGCTCCTCCCCCGTAGGAGGGACACTGAAGATGAAGTCATACAAGTCCCCGGCTTCGGATGCCGGCTCTGCAGGGGGTGCCAGTCTATCGTTTGAGGTAGATGAGGTTTTGCTGGCCAGTTCAGCCAAAGGCATGGCGGTGCCACTCCCCACCCATTCTTCTGAGGGCCCAGGGGCCCCGGTCTGAGGCTGGTCAGGGGCCACATTCTGGCTGATGTTAAGAGGCTGCAGGCTTAACAAGGCACTTTGGCTGCCCAGCTCCTCTTGGCTCCATTGGGGGGGATGGGCACACAGGGCACAGGGGTGATCGGTGACCTCCTGCCAGTACCCGGCACTGATATTCAGGATCAGCACCAGCAGCTCCTTATCGGGGCGGGGCCAGGACAGCACTGACACCTTGGTGACGTGGCCGTGGTGGATGAGGTGGTGCAGCAGCAGTTTCAGGCATTTCTGGGTGTTGGGGTCAGATAGACGGATGTGAAGGAACCTCAGACTCTCCACGGACTGGGCCAGGCGTTCCAGGACGGCAGGGGTCAGCTCCGATACCCCCTGCTGCTTCCCAAAGATGGTGAATTCCGAGACGTGCTGCGAGCTGTGGACCAGGGGGGAGAAGCGGCGGTCATTGAGGCGCCAATCAGAGGAAACATCCAGAGTGCCGCGCAAGACGTTGTGAAAGAACGTTTCCAGAAACTTCTTCCTCCAACATGTCACCGTCTGAAACCAAACACACCAAACGTTAACCAATCACAAGCCTCCTCTGCCTGGGCAACCCTCTCCGTCCTCGACAACACCACCCTGCACTGGGGGGGGGGGGGGGGACTGGGGGGAGACACGTCTCGAAACCCTGCACGGGTGGGGGGGGGGACACACGACACCCTGCACGGGGGGAGACATGTTCCTGACACTATAGGAAGGAGGTAGGGGTAGAGATAGTAGGAGGTTAGAAGAAGGTAGATGGTGGGGAGAAGGACAGAAGGTAGGAGCTGGTAAGGATAGAATGTGGAGGGAGGTGAGAAGAAGAAGAGAGTAGCAAGTGGGGAAGGGGATAAAAGGTGGTTGAGGAAGGTGGTAAGGAGGATAGAATAAGGTAGGAGGTGGAGTGGGGAGAAGGGAGGAGGACAGAAGAAGGTAGTAGGTGGCGGGGAGGAGGACAGAAGACGGTAGGAGGCATGGAGGAGGTTAGTAGAAGGTGGTTGGAGGCAGAGAGGAGAACAAAAAAGGTTGTAGCAAGTGGGGAGGAGGACAGAAGAAGGTCAGAGGCATGGAGGAGGACAGAAGTGAGAGGAGGATAAATGGGGGATAGAGGAAGGGAGTAGGAGGACAGAAGGTAGGAGGATGATAGAAGAGGGGTGGAGGTGGGGAGGAGGATAGAAAAAGAGAGGGGGCTAGGAGGAGGGCAGAAGAAGATAGGAGGAGGAGGTCAGAATAAGGTAAAAAGACAAAAGAAGCTAAGAGGTGGGGAGGAGGGCAGAAGAAGGTAGCTGGAGGATAGACAAATTGAGAGGGTGAGGAGGAGGATTAAAGAAGTTAGGAAGGGGACAAAAGAGGAGAGAGAGTGAGGAGGAGGAGGAGGAGGAGGAGGAGGAGGAGGAGGAGGAGGAGAATAGAAGAAGAGGAGAGAGAGGGTAAGGAGGAGGATAGAAGAGGAGAGAGGGTGAGGAGGAGGATAGAAGAAGGGTGAGGAGGAGGATAGAAGAGGGAAGAGGGCGAGGAGGAGGATAGAAGAGGAGAGAGGGTGAGGAGGAGGATAGAAGAAGGGTGAGGAGGAGGATAGAAGAGGGGAGAGGGCGAGGAGGAGGATAGAAGAGGGGAGAGGGCAAGGAGGAGGATAGAAGAGGGAAGAGGGTGAGGAGGAGGATAGAAGAGGGAAGAGGGCGAGGAGGAGGATAGAAGAGGAGAGAGGGTGAGGAGGAGGATAGAAGAAGGGTGAGGAGGAGGATAGAAGAGGGGAGAGGGCGAGGAGGAGGATAGAAAAAAGTAGTAGGTGGGGAAGGGGACAGAAGAAATGGAATTGTTTTGGGGGTGATGACGGTCCCCTCTAGGGGGTCTCTTTCTATCTCGTATTTTTGGTCCCCCTGGACTCCGTGGACTGAGAACTGTCCAATCACATCTTTCCCCTCCCCCTCACCATGAGTCGGGTGGGTTTGTTCTTCATGATTTCATTCCATAGTTTGCACCAGATGGATTGGGTGGAGAGACCTGAGAAGAGAGAAGGAGGTGAGATCAGGATGGCCGGTCACATGACAGGCAGGACACTCAGTGGGCGGAGTTTACCTTTCTTGGTGGCAGCCGACTCGATCCTCTCCAGGTAGTAGATGTTCAGTAGAGGGAGGAGACCTTGTAGGATGATTGCCGGGAGATCTGCACAAGAATCCACAGATCAGGGGAGGACCCCAACACACCCATCCCCCACCCCAACATACCCACTGCACACCCATTCCCCAACATCCCCCACCCCAACATTACCCCCATCCCCCAACATCCCCTCCCACCCCAACATTACCCCCATCCCCCAACATCCCCTCCCACCCCAACATTACCCCCATCCCCCTTTTATATTTATAACATGGAGATCATATCCCCCTTATGTATTTATACATGGAGATCATATCCCCTCTTATGTATTTATACATGGAGATCATATCCCCCCTTATGTATTTATACATAGAGATCATATCCCCCCTTATGTATTTATACATGGAGATCATATCCCCCCTTATGTATTTATACATGGAGATCATATCCCCCCTTATGTATTTATACATGGAGATCATATTCCCCCCTTATGTATTTATACCTGGTGATCATATCCCCCCTTATGTATTTATACATAGAGATCATATCCCCCCTTATGTATTTATACATGGAGATCATATCCCCCCCTTATGTATTTATACATGGAGATCATATCCCCCCTTATGTATTTATACATGGAGATCATATCCCCCTTATGTATTTATACATGGTGATCATATCCCCCCTTATGTATTTATACATGGAGATCATATCCCCCCTTATGTATTTATACATGGAGATCATATCCCCCTTATGTATTTATACATGGTGATCATATCCCCCCTTATGTATTTATACATGGAGATCATATCCCCCCTTATGTATTTATACATGGAGATCATATCCCCCCTTATATATTTATACATGGTGATAATATCCCTCCTAATCTCCTCTTCTCAATAGAGAATAGATTCAGTTCCTCTAATCTTTCCTCATAGCTGAGCTCCTCCATGTCTCTTATCAGTTTGGTTGCCCTTCTCTGCACTTTCTCCAGTTCCCTGATATCCTTTCTGAGAACTGGAGCCCAAAACTGAACTGCATATTCCAGATGAGATCTTACTAATGATTTGTACAGATGACGTCTCTCTCTCTCTGGGGTCCATACCTCTCTTATACAAGAAAGGACTTTTCTCGATGTGGAATGTGATTTTTAGTCCTTTCCTAGGAATTCATTCTGTATAATGAGAGATCACATCGCACTACGAGAGCCGCATTCACCTCCACACAGCGACTGCAAACATCATCATACAAACATCTTCTACTGACCCGCTCTGTGTAATATCTCTGCACAGAGCCACCCAGATCCTCCTCCTCTGGGGTCCCCCACCAGCGCTCTTCTCAGGTCCCCCACCAGCGCTCCTGACTCCTCCTCTTCTCAGGTCCCCCACCAGCGCTCCTGACTCCTCCTCTTCTCAGGTCCCCCACCAGCGCTCCTGGCTCCTCCTATTTCCAGGTCCCCCCACCAGCGCTCCTGACTCCTCCTCTTCTCAGGTCCCCCACCAGCGCTCCTGACTCCTCCTCTTCTCAGGTCCCCCACCAGCGCTCCTGACTCCTCTTCTCAGGTCCCCCACCAGCGCTCCTGACTCCTCCTCTTCTCAGGTCCCCCACCAGCGCTCCTGACTCCTCCTCTACTCAGGTCCCCCACCAGCGCTCCTGACTCCTCCTCTTCTCAGGTCCCCCACCAGTGCTCCTGGCTCCTCCTCTTCTCAGGTCCCCCACCAGCGCTCCCGGCTCCTCCTCTTCTCAGGTCCCCCACCAGCGCTCCCCGGCTCCTCCTATTTCTTTTTTCATTTTAAATAATCTTTATTCAAATCTCCAAGATAAAATAAATTCTCATTACAAAAATTCTTAAATACACCATATACAGGACATTTTATCTATATAATAGCCAAAGATGTTACTATCCAATTTTCCCCCTTTAAACCTTCCCACCCATCCCTCTATCCCATATTCACCCTCCCCCCACCTTAATTACTACTACTAAGCACACCTTCATATAAAACCCAGAACCGTACCTCCATTACCTTATCTATTTCCTACACACATCCTACATAGGATAACCCAATTCCTCCAACCAAGGCTTCCAGATTTTTTTAAATTCCTTTAAGTTACCTCTCCTTGCATATACTACCTTTTCTTTCCATACCGTTTCAGTTACTGTTTTAAACCAGTCATCTTTCGAGGGGGGTTTCTCTGCCTGCCATCTCTGTTCTATTAATTTTTTTGCCTGGAAAAGGCACCTTAGGACTATTTTAGTTTTAATATTCCAGACTCTCCCCCACTCCTAAGATACACAGTTTGGGGTCCATTTTAAGAGACAGTTTAAAAATCTTATTTATGGAATCTAATATTTCCGTCCAGTAACGGAATAATTTTGGACATTTCCAGATCATATGCATCAGGTCCCCGATGTTTTGACACCTAGGACATTTAGCATCCCCCCTCCGCCCCCATTCAAACAGTTTTTTGGGGGTATAGTATGCTCTATGTAAGAGCAT
>JBBGZY010003842.1:0-32421 GCA_037952925.1 Lithobates clamitans | reverse complement strand
TTCACACTATGGAGGTATGGTGACACATTCACACTATGGTGGTATAGTGACACATTCACACTATGGAGGTATGGTGACACATTCACACTATGGTGGTATGGTGACACATTCACACTATGGAGGTATGGTGACACATTCACACTATGGAGGTATGGTGACACATTCACACTATGGTGGTATAGTGACACATTCACACTATGGTGGTATGGTGACACATTCACACTATGGTGGTATGGTGATACATTCACACTATGGAGGTATGGTGACACATTCACACTATGGTGGTATGGTGACACATTCACACTATGGAGGTATGGTGACACATTCACACTATGGTGGTATGGTGACACATTCACACTATGGAGGTATAGAGACACATTCACACTATGGAGGTATGGTGACACATTCACTTTATGGAGGTATGGTGACACATTCACACTATGGAGGTATGGTGACACATTCACACTATGGTGGTATGGTGACACATTCACACTATGGAGGTATGGTGACACATTCACACTATGGAGGTATGGTGATACATTCACACTATGGTGGTATGGTGATACATTCACACTATGGAGGTATAGTGACACATTCACACTATGGAGGTATGGTGATACATTCACACTATGGTGGTATGGTGATACATTCACACTATGGTGGTATGGTGATACATTCACACTATGGGGTATGGTGACACATTCACACTATGGTGGTATGGTGATACATTCACACTATGGTGGTATGGTGACACATTCACACTATGGTGGTATAGTGACACATTCACACTATGGAGGTATAGTGACACATTCACACTATGGAGGTATGGTGATACATTCACACTATGGTGGTATGGTGATACATTCACACTATGGTGGTATGGTGATACATTCACACTATGGGGTATGGTGACACATTCACACTATGGTGGTATGGTGATACATTCACACTATGGTGGTATGGTGACACATTCACACTATGGTGGTATAGTGACACATTCACACTATGGTGGTATGGTGACACATTCACACTATGGAGGTATGGTGACACATTCACACTATGGTGGTATAGTGACACATTCACACTATGGAGGTATGGTGATACATTCACACTATGGAGGTATGGTGACACATTCACACTATGGTGGTATGGTGACACATTCACACTATGGAGGTATGGTGACACATTCACACTATGGGGTATAGTGACACATTCACACTATGGTGGTATAGTGACACATTCACACTATGGAGGTATGGTGACACATTCACACTATGGTGGTATGGTGACACATTCACACTATGGAGGTATGGTGACACATTCACACTATGGTGGTATGGTGATACATTCACACTATGGAGGTATGGTGACACATTCACACTATGGTGGTATGGTGATACATTCACACTATGGAGGTATGGTGACACATTCACACTATGGAGGTATGGTGACACATTCACACTATGAAGGTATGGTGACACATTCACACTATGGAGGTATGGTGACACATTCACACTATGGAGGTATGGTGATACATTCACACTATGGAGGTATGGTGACACATTCACACTATGGTGGTATAGTGACACATTCACACTATGGAGGTATAGTGACACATTCACACTATGGAGGTATAGTGACACATTCACACTATGGAGGTATGGTGACACATTCACACTATGGGGTATAGTGACACATTCACACTATGGTGGTATAGTGACACATTCACACTATGGTGGTATAGTGACACATTCACACTATGGAGGTATAGAGACACATTCACACTATGGAGGTATAGTGACACATTCACACTATGGAGGTATGGTGATACATTCACACTATGGAGGTATGGTGACACATTCACACTATGGGGTATAGTGACACATTCACACTATGGTGGTATAGTGACACATTCACACTATGGTGGTATAGTGACACATTCACACTATGGAGGTATAGAGACACATTCACACTATGGAGGTATAGTGACACATTCACACTATGGAGGTATAGTGACACATTCACACTATGGGGTATGGTGACACATTCACACTATGGTGGTATGGTGATACATTCACACTATGGAGGTATAGTGACACATTCACACTATGGAGGTATGGTGACACATTCACACTATGGTGGTATGGTGACACATTCACACTATGGAGGTATGGTGACACATTCACACTATGGAGGTATGGTGACACATTCACACTATGGAGGTATGGTGATACATTCACACTATGGTGGTATAGTGACACATTCACACTATGGAGGTATGGTGACACATTCACACTATGGGGTATGGTGACACATTCACACTATGGTGGTATGGTGACACATTCACACTATGGAGGTATGGTGACACATTCACACTATGGGGTATAGTGACACATTCACACTATGGTGGTATGGTGACACATTCACACTATGGTGGTATGGTGATACATTCACACTATGGGGTATGGTGACACATTCACACTATGGTGGTATGGTGACACATTCACACTATGGAGGTATGGTGACACATTCACACTATGGAGGTATGGTGACACATTCACACTATGGGGTATAGTGACACATTCACACTATGGTGGTATGGTGATACATTCACACTATGGTGGTATGGTGATACATTCACACTATGGGGTATGGTGACACATTCACACTATGGTGGTATGGTGACACATTCACACTATGGAGGTATGGTGACACATTCACACTATGGAGGTATGGTGACACATTCACACTATGGAGGTATGGTGACACATTCACACTATGGAGGTATGGTGACACATTCACACTATGGGGTATGGTGACACATTCACACTATGGTGGTATGGTGACACATTCACACTATGGAGGTATGGTGATACATTCACACTATGGAGGTATGGTGACACATTCACACTATGGTGGTATGGTGATACATTCACACTATGGAGGTATGGTGACACATTCACACTATGGAGGTATGGTGACACATTCACACTATGGAGGTATGGTGACACATTCACACTATGGTGGTATGGTGACACATTCACACTATGGAGGTATGGTGACACATTCACACTATGGAGGTATGGTGACACATTCACACTATGGGGTATAGTGACACATTCACACTATGGAGGTATGGTGACACATTCACACTATGGTGGTATAGTGACACATTCACACTATGGAGGTATAGAGACACATTCACACTATGGAGGTATAGTGATACATTCACACTATGGTGGTATGGTGATACATTCACACTATGGTGGTATGGTGACACATTCACACTATGGTGATATGGTGACACATTCACACTATGGTGGTATGGTGACACATTCACACTATGGAGGTATGGTGACACATTCACACTATGGAGGTATGGTGATACATTCACACTATGGAGGTATGGTGACACATTCACACTATGGTGGTATGGTGACACATTCACACTATGGAGGTATGGTGACACATTCACACTATGGGGTATGGTGACACATTCACACTATGGAGGTATGGTGACACATTCACACTATGGGGTATGGTGACACATTCACACTATGGAGGTATAGTGACACATTCACACTATGGAGGTATGGTGATACATTCACACTATGGAGGTATGGTGACACATTCACACTATGGTGGTATGGTGACACATTCACACTATGGAGGTATAGTGACACATTCACACTATGGAGGTATGGTGACACATTCACACTATGGAGGTATGGTGACACATTCACACTATGGTGGTATGGTGATACATTCACACTATGGAGGTATGGTGACACATTCACACTATGGAGGTATGGTGACACATTCACACTATGGTGGTATGGTGACACATTCACACTATGGAGGTATGGTGACACATTCACACTATGGAGGTATGGTGACACATTCACACTATGGAGGTATGGTGACACATCCACACTATGGTGGTATGGTGATACATTCACACTATGGGGTATGGTGACACATTCACACTATGGTGGTATGGTGACACATTTACACTATGGAGGTATAGTGACACATTCACACTATGGAGGTATGGTGACACATTCACACTATGGGGTATAGTGACACATTCACACTATGGTGGTATGGTGATACATTCACACTATGGAGGTATGGTGACACATTCACACTATGGGGTATGGTGACACATTCACACTATGGTGGTATGGTGACACATTCACACTATGGAGGTATGGTGACACATTCACACTATGGAGGTATGGTGACACATTCACACTATGGGGTATAGTGACACATTCACACTATGGTGGTATGGTGATACATTCACACTATGGAGGTATGGTGACACATTCACACTATGGGGTATGGTGACACATTCACACTATGGAGGTATGGTGACACATTCACACTATGGAGGTATGGTGACACATTCACACTATGGAGGTATGGTGACACATTCACACTATGGAGGTATAGTGACACATTCACACTATGGTGGTATGGTGACACATTCACACTATGGAGGTATGGTGACACATTCACACTATGGTGGTATAGTGACACATTCACACTATGGAGTCTTCACGAGTGAATCGGGGGGCTTCAGTAACCAAAACTGCAGTGTTTATCCTCAGGACACAACACAGGAAGCACCTACATGGTTAACAGAGGACGGAATTAAAATTAGACTTGAGAAACTTAACATTAATAAATCACCGGGACCAGATGGCTTGCATCCAAGGGTACTTAGGGAACTCAGTCAGGTGATTGCCAGACCGTTGTTCCTAATTTTTACAGATAGTCTACTGACTGGAATGGTACCAGCTGATTGGAGAAAAGCCAATGTAGCACCAATATTTAAAAAGGGCCCAAAATACATCCCTGGGAATTACAGACCAGTCAGCCTAACATCAATAGTATGTAAACTCTTGGAGGGGATGATAAGGGACTATATACAAGATTTTAGTAATAAGAACGGTATCATTAGCAGTAATCAGCATGGATTCATGAAGAATCGTTCTTGCCAAACCAATCTATTAACCTTCTATGAGGAGGTGAGTTGCCATCTAGATAAAGGAAGGCCCGTAGACGTGGTGTATCTGGATTCTACAAAAGCATTTGACACAGTTCCCCATAAACGTTTACTGTACAAAATAAGGTGCGTTGGCATGGACCATAGGGTGAGTACATGGATTGAAAACTGGCTACAAGGGCGAGTTCAGAGGGTGGTGATAAATGGGGAGTACTCAGAATGGTCAGGGGTGGGTAGTGGGGTTCCCCAGGGTTCTGTGCTGGGACCAATCCTATTTAATTTGTTCATAAACGACCTGGAGGATGGGATAAACAGTTCAATCTCTGTATTTGCAGACGATACTAAGCTAAGCAGGGCAATAACTTCTCCGCAGGATGTGGAAATCTTGCAAAAAGATCTGAACAAATTAATGGGGGAGGGGCGACTACATGGCAAATGAGGTTCAATGTAGAAAAATGTAAAATAATGCATTTGGGTGGCAAAAATCTGAAGTCAATCTATAGACTGGGGGGAGAACCTCTGGGGGGATCTAGGATGGAAAAGGACCTGGGGGTCCTAGTAGATGATAGGCTCAGCAATGACATGCAATGCCAAGCTGCTGCTAACAAAGCAAACAGAATATTGGCATTAAAAAGGGATCAACTCCAGAGATAAAACGATAATTCTCCCGCTCTACAAGACTCTGGTCCGGCCGCACCTGGAGTATGCTGTCCAGTTCTGGGCACCAGTCCTCAGGAAGGATGTACTGGAAATGGAGCGACTACAAAGAAGGGCAACAAAGCTAATAAAGGGTCTGGAGGATCTTAGTTATGAGGAAAGGTTGCGAGCTCTGAACTTATTCTCTCTGGAGAAGAGACGCTTGAGAGGGGATATGATTTCATTGTATAAATACCGGACTGGTGACCCCACAATATATAAATACCGGACTGGTGACCCCACAATATACAAATACCGGACTGGTGACCCCACAATATACAAATACCGGACTGGTGACCCCACAATATATAAATACCAGACTGGTGACCCCACAATATACAAATACCAGACTGGTGACCCCACAATATACAAATACCGGACTGGTGACCCCACAATATACAAATACTGGACTGGTGACCCCACAATATATAAATACCGGACTGGTGACCCCACAATCTATAAATACCGGACTGGTGACCCCACAATCTATAAATACCGGACTGGTGACCCCACAATATACAAATACCTGACTGGTGACCCCACAATATATAAATACCGGACTGGTGACCCCACAATATATAAATACCGGACTGGTGACCCCACAATATACAAATACCGGACTGGTGACCCCACAATATACAAATACCGGACTGGTGACCCCACAATATATAAATACCGGACTGGTGACCCCACAATATACAAATACCGGACTGGTGACCCCACACTATATAAATACCGGACTGGTGACCCCACAATATATAAATACCGGACTGGTGACCCCACAATATACAAATACCGGACTGGTGACCCCACAATATACAAATACCAGACAGGTGACCCCACAATATACAAATACCGGACTGGTGACCCCACAATATATAAATACCGGACTGGTGACCCCACAATATATAAATACCGGACTGGTGACCCCACAATATATAAATACCGGACTGGTGACCCCACAATATTCAAATACCGGACTGGTGACCCCACAATATATAAATACCGGACTGGTGACCCCACAATATATAAATACCGGACTGGTGACCCCACAATATACAAATACCGGACTGGTGACCCCACAATATACAAATACCGGACTGGTGACCTCACAATATACAAATACCGGACTGGTGACCTCACAATATACAAATACCGGACTGGTGACCCCACAATATATAAATACCGGACTGGTGACCCCACAATATACAAATACCGGACTGGTGACCCCACAATATACAAATACCGGACTGGTGACCCCACAATATACAAATACCGGACTGGTGACCCCACAATATATAAATACCGGACTGGTGACCCCACAATATACAAATACCGTACTTGTGACCCCACAATATACAAATACCGGACTGGTGACCCCACAATATATATATATACCGGACTGGTGACCCCACAATATATAAATACCGGACTGGTGACCCCACAATATACAAATACCGTACTTGTGACCCCACAATATACAAATACCGGACTGGTGACCCCACAATATATATATATACCGGACTGGTGACCCCACAGTATATAAATACCGTACTTGTGACCCCACAATATACAAATACCGGACTGGTGACCCCACAATATATATATATACCGGACTGGTGACCCCACAATATATAAATACCGGACTGGTGACCCCACAATATACAAATACCGGACTGGTGACCCCACAATATACAAATACCGGACTGGTGACCCCACAATATATAAATACCGGACTGGTGACCCCACAATATATAAATACCGGACTGGTGACCCCACAATATATAAATACCGGACTGGTGACCCCACAATATACAAATACCGGACTGGTGACCCCACAATATACAAATACCGGACTGGTGACCCCACAATATATAAATACCGGACTGGTGACCCCACAATATATAAATACCGGACTGGTGACCCCACAATATACAAATACCGGACTGGTGACCCCACAATATATAAATACCGGACTGGTGACCCCACAATATATAAATACCGGACTGGTGACCCCACAATATACAAATACCGGACTGGTGACCCCACAATATACAAATACCGGACTGGTGACCCCACAATATACAAATACCGGACTGGTGACCCCACAATATACAAATACTGGACTGGTGACCCCACAATATATAAATACCTGACTGGTGACCCCACAATATACAAATACCGGACTGGTGACCCCACAATATACAAATACCGGACTGGTGACCCCACAATATATAAATACCAGACTGGTGACCCCACAATATATAAATACCGGACTGGTGACCCCACAATATATAAATACCGGACTGGTGACCCCACAATATATAAATACCGGACTGGTGACCCCACAATATACAAATACCGGACTGGTGACCCCACAATATATAAATACCGGACTGGTGACCCCACAATATACAAATACCGGACTGGTGACCCCACAATATATAAATACCGGACTGGTGACCCCACAATATATAAATACCGGACTGGTGAGCCCACAATATATAAATACCAGACTGGTGACCCCACAATATATAAATACCGGACTGGTGACCCCACAATATATAAATACCTGACTGGTGACCCCACAATATATAAATACCAGACTGGTGACCCCACAATATATAAATACCGGACTGGTGACCCCACAATATACAAATACCGGACTGGTGACCCCACAATATACAAATACCGGACTGGTGACCCCACAATATATAAATACCGGACTGGTGACCCCACAATATATAAATACCTGACTGGTGACCCCACAATATACAAATACCGGACTGGTGACCCCACAATATACAAATACCGGACTGGTGACCCCACAATATACAAATACCGGACTGGTGACCCCACAATATATAAATACCGGACTGGTGACCCCACAATATATAAATACCTGACTGGTGACCCCACAATATATAAATACCGGACTGGGGACCCCACAATATATAAATACCGGACTGGTGACCCCACAATATATAAATACCTGACTGGTGACCCCACAATATATAAATACCTGACTGGTGACCCCACAATATATAAATACCAGACTGGTGACCCCACAATATATAAATACCGGACTGGTGACCCCACAATATATAAATACCGGACTGGGGACCCCACAATATATAAATACCGGACTGGTGACCCCACAATATACAAATACTGTACTGGTGACCCCACAATAGGGATAAAACTTTTTCGCAGAAGAGAGTTTAATAAGACTCGTGGCCACTCATTACGATTAGAAGAAAAGAGGTTTAACCTTAAACTACGTAGAGGGTTCTTTACTGTAAGAGCGGCAAGGATGTGGAATTCCCTTCCACAGGCGGTGGTCTCAGCGGGGAGCATTGATAGCTTCAAGAAACTATTAGATAATCACCTGAATGACCGCAATATACAGGGATATACAATGTAATACTGACACATAATCACACAACATACAGGATATATAATGTAATATGACATATAATCACACAACATACAGAGATATATAATGTAATATGACATATAATCACACAACATACAGGATATATAATGTAATATGACATATAATCACACAACATACAGGATATATAATGTAATATGACATATAATCACACAACATACAGGATATATAATGTAATATGACACATAATCACACAACATACAGAGATATATAATGTAATATGACATATAATCACACAACATACAGGATATATAATGTAATATGACATATAATCACACAACATACAGAGATATATAATGTAATATGACATATAATCACACAACATACATGACATATGTAGGACTTAAGCCCAGTCTCCTGATACCTTTTGTCCCCAACAACTTCCCCTCCCCTCCAAACCCTTCACAAATGACTTGACAAGGTTTTGGAGTAAATGGCCTTGACGGCCTATTTATTTACCAATTATAACATAAATTAAATAACATCTTCATAAATAACCATTGAACTTCAATATATACTTTTTAATGTCATAGCGGGAAACAACATAGATTGGTCACTGCGAACAACCTCTTTTAACTTTAGGCCTCCAGTCGGAAACCCCTGACTCGGAGGCAGTACCCAACCTTCGCAGTGACCTACCCTTTTTAACCCTTCCAGGTTACCCCCTCGTAACCTGAAAGTACCATAAACAACCCCCATCCTTTTCATGGATGGGTACCAACAACAACCCCCGTCCTTTCATGGATGGGTACCAGACACAACCCCCATCCTTGTATGGATGGGTACCAAAAACAACTCCCATCCTTTCATGGATGGGTACCAGAAACAACTCCCATCCTTTCATGGATGGGTACCAGAAACAACCCCCATCCTTTTATGGATGGGTACCAGAAACAACCCCCATCCTTTTATGGATGGGTACCAGAAACAACCCCCATCCTTTTATGGATGGGTACCAGAAACAACCCCCATCCTTTCATGGATGGGTACCAGAAACCACCCCCATCCCATGGATGGGTACAACATGTTCCATACATGTAACCTCTATCTTCTCCTTCTCCATCGACCCAACACTGCCGGTCATCCTGACTTGTCCTTTACTCCCTTTCCAACCAACTCCAGGGCGGGTGGGTGGGAATCGCTTCCTCCTCCGCTCTTACGATTGACGTCACTTCCCCCTCTCCTTTCCTTTCTCAAGCTCTGAGCGACGCCCTCACACAGCCCCCTCCCCTTTTCTAAAAGGGGAAACCTGATCTTAAGGTGGCCACTGTTCTGTCCAGCCATGTCATGCTGTCCCTATGCCTATTTCTCTCCTTTCTTTGGCTCCGGGACTCTCTTGACATATGTAGGACTTAAGCCCAGTCTCCTGATACCTTTTGTCCCCAACAACTTCCCCTCCCCTCCAAACCCTTCACAAATGACTTGACAAGGTTTTGGAGTAAATGGCCTTGACGGCCTATTTATTTACCAATTATAACATAAATTAAATAACATCTTCATAAATAACCATTGAACTTCAATATATACTTTTTAATGTCATAGCGGGAAACAACATAGATTGGTCACTGCGAACAACCTCTTTTAACTTTAGGCCTCCAGTCGGAAACCCCTGACTCGGAGGCAGTACCCAACCTTCGCAGTGACCTACCCTTTTTAACCCTTCCAGGTTACCCCCTCGTAACCTGAAAGTACCATAAACAACCCCCATCCTTTTCATGGATGGGTACCAACAACAACCCCCGTCCTTTCATGGATGGGTACCAGACACAACCCCCATCCTTGTATGGATGGGTACCAAAAACAACTCCCATCCTTTCATGGATGGGTACCAGAAACAACTCCCATCCTTTCATGGATGGGTACCAGAAACAACCCCCATCCTTTTATGGATGGGTACCAGAAACAACCCCCATCCTTTTATGGATGGGTACCAGAAACAACCCCCATCCTTTTATGGATGGGTACCAGAAACAACCCCCATCCTTTTATGGATGGGTACCAGAAACAACCCCCATCCTTTCATGGATGGGTACCAGAAACCACCCCCATCCCATGGATGGGTACAACATGTTCCATACATGTAACCTCTATCTTCTCCTTCTCCATCGACCCAACACTGCCACAGCACGAAAGGGGTAACACCTTACCCTTGCGTGCGCCCCCACACCCTCAGCCCTCGCTGAATGCCTTCCTGAAGGTACATTGCCTATAAAACAAAAACCCACACCTTAAGATGTACCCCAACCCTACTCGGATACCTACATGTATCCAGCACCAGCTCACCGAGGCTTATGACCAACCCCCATCTTTTATGAAAGCCTGCTCACCTCCTTAAGCGGGCCCGGTCCACCTTCTTGCTAGGCAGGGCCCAATGCAATGACATCCAGCCCCACCATATTAAACCATATTATTACCCATACCCGGGTAAGCCGCTAATAAACGTAACACCATTGCATTATTACGTCACGAATGAGGTCCCTCATAAGTCTGACTCCCATACCGCTTACCCCACGCGTAACCGCAAACATACAGGGAAAAATACAAAAGGGAGGACCTGTGTACATCCCCCAAACCTGTCTCACCACCTGCCAGGGCCACGCTGCACCTGACCAAACTACAGCCAGAGGATACTGGACTGCCTGCCATTCAGCCGAACCTCAGCTCTACTGAACCACCCATAACATAGGAATGACAAGTCTACCAACTGGCCATCCTCGCGACCAGTGAACAATAATAAATGACAGCGCAAACCACATAAAAACAGCAATCACCAACGTCATATGCCAATAGCACACAGAAATGTGCAACATAATACCACATACAATGAGGGCGAATGTACCCCTTACATCTATCTGAGTCCCATGCTCCAATGCGCCAAGCTGCTTCCTACAGCAGACCCGCCCGTACTACTCTGTGGCTGCCCCATACAAAAAAGGGGGGGCGATAAAAAGAAAAACTCTTTTTTGGGTCATGCCCAGCTGCTGACCCCCTATTCTGACCGCTCCACGCTTGAACCTCGATAAGGACACATCTGTCCACATGTGTGCTAAAGGACTACAAGACCACAGGCCTAACGTCCCAACAAAAGCGTGCAATTGCAACTGCTGCCCCCCTTAAAGCCTTTGCATACAAAGAGCTGTAAACCTTTAGAAAACCCAATACAAGACCTATAATATCTCAAAGGCGTCCCTCTTCTACTCCCTGTGCCCATAACCGTTTGTTTTATACCTAACAAACCCTTTGGTGTGATACCGTAGCCCAAACCACTTAAGAGAAAGGACAAACCTGGCAACCTGCGGTACATGGCAGCTGCCTAGATCCCCTGCTAAACCATATAATACCATAGAAAACTGCATGTGCTGTGCAATGACCTGCTGGGGGCATGCCAATCCTGTTAAGCAAGCAAACCCGTCCTGTATAATGTTTAAGTAATCATAACAATTTGCCTTACCAATGGGCAGTCAGTCCTCCTTAATACATTCCCCAAGGCAGGCCCACTTATGGCAACAAACCCCAAAACCTATCCCACTGAAAAACGAGACAAGCACCCGAATAAGTGCACAGTGTAAATGAACGTAACCCTTATAAGCAGCACAGTACCCAATGGCACAACACGCCTGACCCCCGGCACGTATGCCGTGGTCAGCAGAGAAAACCACTTGTACCACCCCCCCGATAGTCCTCGTTACAAAAGACCTGTTGGCTGCAAAAGGAATGCCCCCAAATTTGTAAGGTCACTACAATTCGAACAATTCCACCCGAAACCAGGTTCTGCAAAACCCAGTCTCAAAACAAGCTGATGGCCACATCGCAGCGCTGCATAGTCCCCTGAAAAGGCTACAACCCCGTGGACCGAGCAGCCTACGCGACTAGTTCCCAAGTCACCATCGCTGATGGGACATGTCATCCAAAAACCCGCCCGCTGAGCCCGGCGGTCCTTTAGTAACCTTAGTAATGTTCCAAAGTGAGTGGAAGGCCCCTGATCCGTGGTAGCCGCGGCCGGTACAATAAAACCTTGCCCATGGGGGTAATGCTGTTGAAAACAACACCCCGTTTCCCCTAGCACCTATAGTAGCTGACGTAACTTGCACCTTGCGGACTCTAAAAAACACCCTGCACCTTGTCCTATAGCCTCTCTAGCTTGTCCCTAGGCCGGCCACATCACATACCCATAGACTCCTTTGCGAAATGAAATGTTTTGAGGGGACCTCTGTTATCCCCCATATCTAACGAAACCCCGAAACATACCTCCAGCTGTTATACCGTCCCCCACAAGACGGCACAGATATTGGAACCCACCGGGCAAAACATACCACTAATCTAGGTAAGGCATGCCCGCTTAGATACCCGAAAGCTCCCGTACTGCCCTGTCTTAGAAAGAACTGAACATACCGAAAAAACGGCACCTAGCCGGAGCAGCCCGTCAGCGGTCAAAGATCCGCCTACTGTGCCCCTACCCTGTGTCCCCAACCAGCCGAAAGCTGACAGTATGTACCAGCAATATCCTAAAAGCCAATGAATTGACTGACTTGGCCACCTAAGACCCTTACCTATACCATCACACGCATGCCACCGCTGCATAAAAGAAGTGTACTTTTACCCTCCCCTTCCTCAGGGGCAATGGAATCACTGACGGACCCCCCTTTGTAACGGCCCGTTGTTGAATAAAGCCAAACTTGTTGGGCTTTCTCTGGGGAAAAACACTTCCAGTGGAAAGACCACCCTGCCCGGAAGAGGCCTGCTAAAGGTGCCCTAGGGCCCCCTAGCAACCCCATTCCCAGTTTTTAAAATTGATTCTGTATGACCAAGGCGGCCTAGAAATTCACCGCCTGGGGTCGGACCCTCGCGAACGCCAAGGTATATCAACCGTTAGGACAAAAACCCGTCCCAAAACTTTTTACCGCTGCTCAGTCCGGGCGTATACTAAAGGAAAGAAAACATCCTACTCCCATGCACTGGCGTAGGCCCACTTAATACCGGACCCCCACGGCACTTACTGTTCTTACCTCCAAAAAACCCCTCGAACCGTGAATGGGATAGACACCGCCTAAACCCACGTGTCGGACTAGCCAGTTTATGCCAAATTTACCCTTGCATAAAAAACCGATTAGTAGCCCTCGACGCTGCAATAGCCTCATCCTCTGGCTGACGTCCTTATGGGCCCAGTGTAGGGACAGTCGGACGGCCATCCGTCGCCGAAACTATGCATTGTGCCTAAGCCAAGCCACACCGCCAGGAATCTTGTGTGCATCCCTACAAGCCTGCAAGTAACCAATCGAGCCGAACTTTGTTCGGGGTCTTTTACTTAGTACTCTCTCCCCTATGGCAAACGCTTGTAGCCACGCGGCTGGGTACGAGGACTCAACCGACATCCCCGTTGTTCAACTTGCTTTTTTCTGGCTGCAACCTCCCCTGTCTTACCCTGGCTATACTGAGCCTGTCTACTACCGGGAGACTACCTATGTCATCACTGTAACTCCTACACCCTGAGGGGGCCCCCTACCGTATGAGTGTCATGTGTTGGTGTCACATGTCTGCCCAGGACTACTTCATATGCCCAGCTAAAAGCGCTTCACCTACCACTTAACTCCCGCAATTACCCCTAAACCTGACAGCCCAGGTAGACTAACCCAACCCCAAACGACTAATCAGAAAATATAGAAATAAAGTAAGAATCATCCTCACCAGGCTGCCCAGGCAAGGGCCCGCCAGCCGTCACTCCTGGAACCACCGCTGCTGGATGTCTTTGACCATCGTGCTGCTGTCCTTACGTCCTACCGACCGTAGGCTGCATCCCTGCAGGACCGCTTCGTTTTCCGAGTGTTCGATGTCCCCCGTGACGGGCCCCTGCGCTTACTGCTTGGCTGGGTCCTCGACCCTGACCTCCGACGTCGCTCCCCAACAACACCGTGCTCCTCGAACCCTCAGCTGTGCAGAGTGAAACTGTGGGCCGGCTGGCTACCCAGATCTGCCTCCCGCAGCCCTGGCCACCCGCGCTGTGTGTCTGCGACGAGCCAGGGGGAGCAGCCATGTGCTGTACTGGGCTCCCCCCGCCGCGCCCTTGCCCCCTGGCCAGGTCCCGCTCCACCCCCGTACCTTGTCTTCTGGCACCATGGTGTGCGCTGGTTCGGGGGGTTTGCTCCCTGCTGTTTGTAGCTGCCACCTCCGATCTCCACTGTCGCCTGTGTCCTGGCTGAACTTCCGGCGGCCGTGACCGCCGCGCATGTGGTGCCGCCGCCCCCCGTCTATTGCCGCTCTGCCGACTGCCTCCCTGGTTGCCATAGGGGCTCACAGCCAGTCTGCACCTTATGCGGTGACCGCCGCTCAGCGCTGGGCTATCAGCCCTCCATCGTAGCGATGCAGCCCTGTGTGTGAGAGGATGATAGGAGAGGAGGATACAGAGCGGTGAGGGTGATGCGTCTAATCGCTTCCTCCTCCGCTCTTACGATTGACGTCACTTCCCCCTCTCCTTTCCTTTCTCAAGCTCTGAGCGACGCCCTCACACAGCCCCCTCCCCTTTTCTAAAAGGGGAAACCTGATCTTAAGGTGGCCACTGTTCTGTCCAGCCATGTCATGCTGTCCCTATGCCTATTTCTCTCCTTTCTTTGGCTCCGGGACTCTCTGGATATATAATGTAATATGACATATAATCACACAACATACAGAGATATATAATGTAATATGACATATAATCACACAACATACAGAGATATACAATGTAATATGACATATAATCACACAACATACAGGATATATAATGTAATATGACATATAATCACACAACATACAGGATATATAATGTAATATGACATATAATCACACAACATACAGAGATATATAATGTAATATGACATATAATCACACAACATACAGGATATATAATGTAATATGACATATAATCACACAACATACAGAGATATATAATGTAATATGACATATAATCACACAACATACAGAGATATATAATGTAATATGACATATAATCACACAACATACAGGATATATAATGTAATATGACATATAATCACACAACATACAGAGATATATAATGTAATATGACACATAATCACACAACATACAGGATATATAATGTAATATGACATATAATCACACAACATACAGGGATATATAATGTAATATGACATATAATCACACAACATACAGGGATATATAATGTAATATGACATATAATCACACACATAGGTTGGACTTGATGGACTTTTTTCAACCTCACCTTCTATGGGGTATTCACACTGATGTATATGGATGTGTGTTGTGGAATGCATGGCAATGTACTAACATGTGCTGTGGTGATCCTTTAATTGCTCCTCCTCCTGTGATCGCTCCTCCTTCTCCAGTGACCGCTCCTCCTTCTCCAGTGATCGCTCCTCCTCCAGTGATCGCTCCTCCTCCTGTGATCGCTCCTCCTTCTCCAGTGACCGCTCCTCCTTCTCCAGTGATCGCTCCTCCTCCAGTGATCGCTCCTCCTCCTCCAGTGATCGCTCCTCCTTCTCCAGTGATCGCTCCTCCTCCAGTGATCGCTCCTCCTCCTCCAGTGATCGCTCTTCCTCCTCCAGTGATCGCTCCTCCTTCTCCAGTGATCGCTCCTCCTCCTCCAGTGATCGCTCCTCCTCCAGTGATCGCTCCTCCTCCAGTGATCGCTCCTCCTCCTCCAGTGATCACTCCTCCTCCAGTGATCGCTCCTCCTTCTCCAGTGATCGCTCCTCCTTTTCCAGTGATCGCTCCTCCTCCTCCAGTGATCGCTCCTCCTCCAGTGATCGCTCCTCCTTCTCCAGTGATCGCTCCTCCTTCTCCAGTGATTACTTCTCCTCCAGTGATCGCTCCTCCTCCAGTGATCGCTCCTCCTTCTCCAGTGATCGCTCCTCCTTCTCCAGTGATCGCTCCTCCTCCAGTGATCGCTCCTCCTTCTCCAGTGATCGCTCCTCCTTCTCCAGTGATTACTCCTCCTCCAGTGATCGCTCCTCCTCCTCCAGTGATCGCTCCTCCTTCTCCAGTGATCGCTCCTCCTCCAGTGATCGCTCCTCCTCCTCCAGTGATCGCTCTTCCTCCTCCAGTGATCGCTCCTCCTTCTCCAGTGATCGCTCCTCCTTCTCCAGTGATCGCTCCTCCTCCAGTGATCGCTCCTCCTTCTCCAGTGATCGCTCCTCCTCCAGTGATCGCTCCTCCTCCTCCAGTGATCACTCCTCCTCCAGTGATCGCTCCTCCTTCTCCAGTGATCGCTCCTCCTTTTCCAGTGATCGCTCCTCCTCCTCCAGTGATCGCTCCTCCTCCAGTGATCGCTCCTCCTTCTCCAGTGATCGCTCCTCCTTCTCCAGTGATTACTTCTCCTCCAGTGATCGCTCCTCCTCCAGTGATCGCTCCTCCTTCTCCAGTGATCGCTCCTCCTTCTCCAGTGATTACTTCTCCTCCAGTGATCGCTCCTCCTCCTCCAGTGATCACTCCTCCTTCTCCAGTGATCGCTCCTCCTCCTCCAGTGATGGCTCCTCCTTCTCCAGTGATTGCTCCTCCTCCAGTGATTGCTCCTCCTGTGATAAATTCTCCTTCTGTGATGGCATCTCCTCCTCCTCCAGTGATCGCTCCTCCTCCTGTGATAACTCCTCCTCCAATGATCACTCCTCCAGTGATTACTTTTCCAGTAATCACTCCTCCTCCAGTGATCGCTCCTCCTCCTCCTCCTCCAGTGATTACTCCTCCTCCAGTGATCGCTCCTCCTCCTCCTCCTCCAGTGATTGCTCCTCCTCCAGTGATTGCTCCTCCTGTGATAAATTCTCCTTCTGTGATGGCATCTCCTCCTCCTCCAGTGATCGCTCCTCCTCCTGTGATAACTCCTCCTCCAATGATCACTCCTCCAGTGATTACTTTTCCAGTAATCACTCCTCCTCCAGTGATCGCTCCTCCTCCTCCTCCTCCAGTGATTACTCCTCCTCCAGTGATAAATTCTCCTTCTGTGATGGTATCTCCTCCTCCTCCAGTGATTGCTCCTCCTCCTCCAGTGATCGCTCATCCTCCTCCAGTGATCGCTCATCCTCCTCCAGTGATTGCTCCTCCTCCTCCAGTGATTGCTCCTCCTCCTCCAGTGATCGCTCATCCTCCTCCAGTGATCGCTCCTCCTTCTCCAGTGATTACTCTTCCTCCAGTGGTCGCTCCTCCTTCTGCAATGACTCCAGTGATCGCTCCTCCTTCTCCACTGATTGCTCCTCCCTCTTCAGTGATCGCTCCTCCTCCTGTGATCACTCCTCCTTCTCCAGTGATTACTCCTCCTCCAGTGATCGCTCCTCCTCCTCTTGTGATCGCTCCTCCTTCTCCAGTGATTGCTCCTCCTCCTGTGATCACTCCTCCCCCTCCAGTGATCGTTCCTCCTTCACCAGTGATTACTCTTCCTCCAGTGATCGCTCCTACTTCACCAGTGATTACTCTTCCTCCAGTGATCGCTCCTCCTCCTCCAGTGATTACTCTTCCTCCTCCTCCTGTGATCGCTCCTCCTTCTCCAGTGATTACGCTTCCCCCAGTAATCGCTCCTCCTCCTCCTGTGATGGCTCCTCTTTCTCTAGTGATCGCTCCTCCTCCAGTGATCGCTCCTCCTCCTCCTGTAATCGCTCCTCCTCCTCCTGTGATGGCTCCTCTTTCTCTAGTGATCGCTCCTCCTCCAGTGATCGCTCCTCCTCCTCCTGTGATCGCTCCTCCTCCTCCTGTGATCGCTCCTCCTTCTCTAGTGTTTTCTCCTCCTCCAGTGATCGCTCATCCTTCTCTAGTGATTGCTCCTCCTCCTCCTGTGATCAGAGGCAGCTCTATAATAAGGCAAGTTAGGCGGTCGCCTAAGGCCTCGCCCTCACAGGGGCCTCGCGGCCGCCTAATTTGCCTATTACAGTGTTTAACAGTGGTGGTTTCCCAGTCTGTTATGCCACAAAGTCACCGGCTCTGCGGCAATCTACCCGTCAATCACAGGCAGCTGACAGGTAGATCGAGTATCGGCCGACATGCAGAGTAGCACGGGAAGTGGCTGTAATAAGTCCTTACTGTCCTCTCTCATGTCGCACTGCTCCCCGGCGGCGGAGAGGAGAGGAGGGGAGGGGCCACCAGGGAGAGAGGAGAGTAAGGACCTATTATAATACAGCAGCTTCCCGCGCTACTCTGCATTTAAAGGAAACTGAAAGGAAAGTGTGCCCTGCTGTGCCCAGTACTCTGACGTGCCCGCTACCCTGTCATGTCCAGTACCCTGATGTGCTCTGCTGTGCCCAGTGCCCCATACCCTGTGCCCGTACCCTGATGTGCCCTGCTGTGACCCATACCCTTATGTGACCAATACCCTGCACCCTGCTGTGCCCGTACCCTGCGCCCAAACCCTGATGTGCCCTGCTGTGCCCCATTCCTTGATGTGCCCCATACCCTGCACCCTGCTGTGCCCATACCCTGATGTGCCTTGCTGTGCCCCATATTCTGTGCCCTGCTATGCCCATGCCCTGCTGTACCCCATGCCGTGTGCCCTGTATCTTGATGTGTCCAGTACCCCGCTGTTCCCTGTACCATGCACCCTACTGTGCCCTGTACCATGTACCCTGGTGTGCCCTGTACCCTGCTGTGCGCCCCATGCCCTGCTGTGTGCCTTGTGATAAGCCTTGCTGTGTACCCCATGTTATGCTGCTTGCCCCATGGTGTGCCCCAGCTGTGAGCCCCATGATGTACCTCATGTTTTGCTGTGTGCCCTGTGATGTGTTCCATGCCCTGCTGTGTGCCCCATTATGTGCCCTATGTTCTGCTGTGTGCCCCATAATGTACCCAATGTTCTGCTGTGTGCCCCATAATGTACCCAATGTTCTGCTGTGTGCCCCATAATGTACCCAATGTTCTGCTGTGTGCCCCATGATGTGCCCCATGTTCTGCTGTGTGCCCCATGATGTGCCCCATGTTCTGCTGTGTGCCCCATTATGTGCCCTATGTTCTGCTGTGTGCCCCATAATGTACCCAATGTTCTGCTGTGTGCCCCATAATGTACCCAATGTTCTGCTGTGTGCCCCATAATGTACCCAATGTTCTGCTGTGTGCCCCGAGATGTGCCCCATGTTCTGCTGTGTGCCCCATGATGTGCCCAATGTTCTGCTGTGTGCCCCATGATGTGCCCCATGTTCTGCTGTGTGCCCCATGATGTGCCCAATGTTCTGCTGTGTGCCCCATGATGTGCCCCATGTTCTGCTGTGTGCCCCATGATGTGCCCAATGTTCTGCTGTGTGCCCCATGATGTGCCCAATGTTCTGCTGTGTGCCCCATGATGTGCCCCATGTTCTGCTGTGTGCCCCATGATGTGCCCCATGTTCTGCTGTGTGCCCCATGATGTGCCCCATGTTCTGCTGTGTGCCCCATGATGTGCCCAATGTTCTGCTGTGTGCCCCATGATGTTCCCCATGTTCTGCTGTGTGCCCCATGATGTGCCCAATGTTCTGCTGTGTGCCCCATGATGTGCCCAATGTTCTGCTGTGTGCCCCATGATGTGCCCCATGTTCTGCTGTGTGCCCCATGATGTGCCCAATGTTCTGCTGTGTGCCCCATGATGTGCCCAATGTTCTGCTGTGTGCCCCATGATGTGCCCAATGTTCTGCTGTGTGCCCCATAATATGCCCTGCTGCCCCCTGTACACTGCTTATATCAAGTTAAACCCAGAACTGACCCTCTGTGGGAAAAAGCAGAAGTTTCACATAAATAGGAAAGTTCTAAGATTTGTTTCTATTATTTAGAGGGGTTGTAAATCTTCATGTATTTCCACCTTAATCCATCCTATGCACTAGTGTGACACTCAGCAGCCCCCCCATTTTACACCCTGACCCCCTTCGCCCCCACGCTGGAGATGCCCTCTACCTCTCTGGCCGGATAGATTGATAGCAGCCCAGCCATTGGCTCCCGCTGCTGTCAATCAAATCCAATGATGCGGGGGGCGGGGCTGAGTCCGGCATTCTGTGTCTATGGACGGGGGGGACCCCAGAAGAGGATGTTTGGGGCCACTTTGTTAAAAACTAACTGCACAGTGGAGGTAATCATGGCAATGTTCCGTGAGCTGTAGATCTGAACACTACAGGTTCCAGCACACCTAAATTGTTAGCCCCGCCCCTGAACTCCCAATGATTGCCTTACCCATCCCCCACTTCATTTTCAGTATTTTCCCATTATGGGCGTGACTGCGGCCTCATGTCTAAGTTTTGCCTAAGGCCTCTCAAAGCCTAGAGCCGCCTCTGCTTGTGATCGCTCCTCCCCCTCCAGTGATTACTCTTCCTTCAGTGATCGCTCCTCCCCCTCCAGTGATCGCTCCTCCCCCTCCTGTGATCGCTCCTCCTTCTCCAGTGATCGCTCCTCCTTCTCCAGTGATCGCTCCTCCCCCTCCAGTGATTACTCTTCCTCCTGTGATCGCTCCTCCTCCTCCAGTGATTCCTCCTCCTCCAGTGATCGCTCCTCCTCCTCCAGTGATCGCTCCTCCTCCAGTGATCGCTCCTCCTCCAGTGATTCCTCCTCCTCCAGTGATCGTTCCTCCTCCTCCAGTGATCGCTCCTCCTCCTCCAGTGATCGCTCCTCCTCCAGTGATCGCTCCTCCTCCAGTGATCGTTCCTCCTCCTCCAGTGATCGCTCCTCCTCCTCCAGTGATCGCTCCTCCTCCTCCAGTGATCGCTCCTCCTCCTCCAGTGATCGCTCCTCCTCCAGTGATCGCTCCTCCTCCAGTGATTCCTCCTCCTCCAGTGATCGTTCCTCCTCCTCCAGCGATCGCTCCTCCTCCTCCAGTGATTCCTCCTCCTCCAGTGATCGCTCCTCCTTCTCCAGTGATCGCTCCTCCTCCTCCAGTGATTCCTCCCCCTCCAGTGATTCCTCCACCTCCAGTGATTACTCTTCCTCCAGTGATCGCTCCTCCTCCTCCTGTGATCGCTCCACCTCCTGTGATCGCTCCTCCCCCTCCAGTGATTACTCTTCCTCCAGTGATCGCTCCTCCCCCTCCAGTGATTACTCTTCCTCCAGTGATCGCTCCACCTCCTCCTGTGATCACTCCTCCTCCTCCTGTGATTACTCTTCCTTCAGTGATCGCTCCTCCACCTCCTGTGATCGCTCCTCCTTCTCCAGTGATCGCACCTCCCCCTCCAGTGATTACTCTTCCTCCAGTGATCGCTCCTCCCCCTCCAGTGATTACTCTTCCTCCAGTGATCGCTCCACCTCCTCCAGTGATCACTCCTCCTTCTCCAGTGATTACTCTTCCTCCTGTGATCGCTCCTCCTTCTCCAGTGATCGCTCCTCCTTCTCCAGTGATTGCTCCTCCTCCAGTGATGGCTCCTCCTTCTCCAGTGATTCCTCCTCCTCCTGTGATCGCTCCTCCCCCTCCAGTGATTACTCTTCCTCCAGTGATCGCTCCTCCTCCAGTGATTCCTCCTCCTCCTCCTCCTCCAGTGATTCCTCCTCCTCCTGTGATCGCTCCTCTCCCTCCAGTGATTACTCTTCCTCCAGTGATCGTTCCACCTCCTCCAGTGATTCCTCCTCCTCCAGTGATCGCTCCACCTCCAGTGATTCCTCCTCCTCCTCCTCCTTCAGTGATTCCTCCTCCTCCTGTGATCGCTCCTCCTTCTCCAGTGATTCCTCCTCCTCCAGTGATGGCTCCTCCTTCTCCAGTGATCGCTCTTCCTTCTCCAGTGATTACTCTTCCTCCAGTGATCGCTCCTCCTCCTCCTGTGATTACTCTTCCTCCAGTGATCGCTCCTCCTTCTCCAGTGATTACTCTTCCTCCAGTGATCGCTCCTCCTCCTCCTGTGATCGCTCCACCTCCTGTGATCGCTCCTACTTCTCCAGTGATTCCTCCTCCTCCAGTGATCGTTCCACCTCCTCCAGTGATCGTTCCACCTCCTCCAGTGATTCCTCCTCCTCCAGTGATCGCTCCTCCTCCTCCTGTGATTACTCTTCCTCCAGTGATCGTTCCTCCTCCTGTGATTACTCTTCCTCCAGTGATCGTTCCACCTCCTCCAGTGATTCCTCCTCCTCCTGTGATCGCTCCTCCTTCTCCAGTGATCGCTCCTCCCCCTCCAGTGATTACTCTTCCTCCAGTGATCGCTCCTCCCCCTCCAGTGATTACTCTTCCTCCAGTGATCGCTCCACCTCCTCCTGTGATCACTCCTCCTTCTCCAGTGATTACTCTTCCTCCAGTGATCGCTCCACCTCCTCCTGTGATCGCTCCTCCTTCTCCAGTGATCGCTCCTCCTTCTCCAGTGATTGCTCCTCCTCCAGTGATGGCTCCTCCTTCTCCAGTGATTCCTCCTCCTCCTGTGATCGCTCCTCCCCCTCCAGTGATTACTCTTCCTCCAGTGATCGCTCCTCCTCCAGTGATTCCTCCTCCTCCTCCTCCTCCTCCAGTGATTCCTCCTCCTCCTGTGATCGCTCCTCTGCCTCCAGTGATTACTCTTCCTCCAGTGATCGTTCCACCTCCTCCAGTGATTCCTCCTCCTCCAGTGATCGCTCCTCCTCCAGTGATTCCTCCTCCTCCTCCTCCTCCAGTGATTCCTCCTCCTCCTGTGATCGCTCCTCCTTCTCCAGTGATTCCTCCTCCTCCAGTGATGGCTCCTCCTTCTCCAGTGATCGCTCTTCCTTCTCCAGTGATTACTCTTCCTCCAGTGACCGCTCCTCCTCCTCCTGTGATTACTCTTCCTCCAGTGATCGCTCCTCCTCCTCCTGTGATCGCTCCACCTCCTGTGATCGCTCCTACTTCTCCAGTGATTCCTCCTCCTCCAGTGATCGTTCCACCTCCTCCAGTGATTCCTCCTCCTCCAGTGATTACTCTTCCTCCAGTGATCGTTCCTCCTCCTGTGATTACTCTTCCTCCAGTGATCGTTCCACCTCCTCCAGTGATTCCTCCTCCTCCTGTGATCGCTCCTCCTTCTCCAGTGATTCCTCCTCCTCCAGTGATCGCTCCTCCTTCTCCAGTGATTCCTCCTCCTCCAGTGATCGTTCCACCTCCTCCTGTGATCGCTCCACTTCCTGTGATCGCTCCTTCTTCTCCAGTGATTCCTCCTCCTTCAGTGATCGCTCCTCCCCCTCCAGTGATTACTCTTCCTCCAGTGATCGTTCCACCTCCTCCAGTGATTCCTCCTCCTCCTGTGATCGCTCCTCCTTCTCCAGTGATTCCTCCTCCTCCAGTGATCGCTCCTCCTTCTCCAGTGATTCCTCCTCCTCCAGTGATCGTTCCACCTCCTCCTGTGATCGCTCCACTTCCTGTGATCGCTCCTCCTTCTCCAGTGATTCCACCTCCTCCTGTGATCGCTCCTCCTTCTCCAGTGATCGCTCCTCCTTCTCCAGTGATTGCTCCTCCTCCAGTGATGGCTCCTCCTTCTCCAGTGATCGCTCTTCCTTCTCCAGTGATTACTCTTCCTCCAGTGATGGCTCCTCCTCCTGTGATCACTCCTCCTTCTCCCTTGATTACTCCTCCTCCTCCAGTGTTCGCTCCTCCTTCTCCAATGATTACTCCTCCTCCTGTGATCGCTCTTCCTTCTCCTGTGATTACTCCCCCCTCAGTGATCGCTCCTCTTCCTCCTGTGATCGCTCCTCCTTCTCCAGTGATCGCTCCTCCTTCTCCTTTGATTACTCCCCCTTCAGTGATCGCTCCTCTTCCTCCTGTGATCTCTCCTCTTTCTCCAATGATAACTCCTCCTCCAGTGATCGCTCCTCCTCCTCCTGTGATTACTCTTCCTCCAGTGATCACTCCTCCTCCTCCTCCTGTGATTACTCTTCCTCCAGTGATCGCTCCTCCTCCTCCTGTGATTGCTCCTCCTTCTCCAATGATTACTCCTCCTCCTGTGATCACTCCTCCTCCTCCAGTGATCATTACTTTTCCTCATGTGATCGCTCCTCCTCCTGTTTTTGTGCCTTCTCCTTTTCCTCCAGTGATTGTTTATCCTCCTCCTCCTCTTGTGATCTCTCCTCCTTCTCCAGTGATTACTCCTCCTTTCCCAGTAATAACTCCTCCTCTAGTGTTCGCTCTTCTTTCTCCAATGAATACTCCTCCTCATGTGATCACTCCTCCTCCTCCTGTGATTGCTCCTCCTTCTTCAGTGATTACTCCTCCTTCTCCAGTGATCATTACTCTTCCTCCAGTGATTGCTCCTCCTTCTCCAGTGATCGCTCCTCCTCCTGTGATCGCTCTTCCTTCTCCTGTGATTACCCCCCCTCCATCCTTCTGCTGGAAAGTCCAAGATTTACAAAAGGGGGATTTTCCACTGCTGATCTCCCAGCGATGGCGGCACAGGAGCCAAGAAGGAAAAGCAATTTCCACAACACTGTGATTGTCCCTCCCATGGGGGAGATCGTCCTCCTGTCTGAACGTTTCTATGGAGAGATGTGGATGAGGATTAACTGCCGACAAATATTTATAGAAGGGATTGAGGGGATGAGGAAAATGATGAAGTCATTTTCACAGCTGTGACCGAGAGAAATCTGAGGGAGCGTGTGAGGTCAGGAAAACGAATGAGAACCTCCACCGACCAACGGATGGGAACCTCTACCCACCGACCGACAGATGGGAACCTCCACCAACTGACAGACGGGAACCTCCACCGACCAACGAATGGGAACCTCTACCCACCGACCGACAAGAACCTCCACCGACTGACAGACGGGAACCTCTACCCACCGACCGACAAGAACCTCCACCGACTGACAGACGGGAACCTCCACCGACCAACGGATGGGAACCTCTACCCACCGACCGACAAGAACCTCCACCGACTGACAGACGGGAACCTCCACCGACCAACGGATGGGAACCTCTACCCACCGACCGACAAGAACCTCCACCGACTGACAGATGAGAACCTCCACCAACCAACGGATGGGAACCTCTACCCACCGACCGACAAGAACCTCCACCGACTGACAGATGGGAACCTCCACTGACCAACGGATGGGAACCTCTACCCACCGACCGACAAGAACCTCCACCGACTGACAGATGAGAACCTCCACCAACCAACGGATGGGAACCTCTACCCACCGACCGACAAGAACCTCCACCGACTGACAGATGGGAACCTCCACCGACCAACGGATGGGAACCTCTACCCACCGACCGACAAGAACCTCCACCGACTGACAGACGGGAACCTCCACCGACCAACGCATGGGAACCTCCACGGACCAATGGATGGGAACCTCTACCCACCGACCGACAAGAACCTGCACCGACTGACAGACGGGAACCTCTACCCACCGACCGTCAGGAACCTCCACCGACTGACAGACGGGAACCTCCACTGACTGACAGACGGGAACCTCCACTGACTGACAGACGGGAACCTCCACCGACCAACGAATGAGAACCTCCACCGACCAACGGATGGGAACCTCTACCCACCGACCGACAAGAACCTCCACTGACTGACAGACGGGAACCTCCACCGACCAACGGATGGGAACCTCTACCCACCGACCTACAGGAGCCTCCACCGACTGACGGATAAGAACACCCACCGACCAACAGATGGGAACCTCCACCGACCAACGGATGGGAACCTCCACCGACTGACAGACGGGAACCTCCACCGACCAACGGATGGGAACCTCTACCCACCGACCGACAAGAACCTCCACTGACTGACAGACGGGAACCTCCACCGACCAACGGATGGGAACCTCTACCCACCGACCGACAGGAACCTCCACCGACTGACAGACGGGAACCTCCACTGACTGACAGACGGGAACCTCCACCGACCAACGGATGGGAACCTCTACCCACCGACCGACAAGAACCTCCACCGACTGACAGACGGGAACCTCCACCGACCAACGGATGGGAACCTCTACCCACCGACCGACAAGAACCTCCACCGACTGACAGACGGGAACCTCCACCGACCAACGGATGGGAACCTCTACCCACCGACCAACGAATGGGAACCTCTACCCACCGACCGACAAGAACCTCCACCGACTGACAGACGGGAACCTCCACGGACCAACGGATGGGAACCTCTACCCACCGACCGACAAGAACATCCACCGACTGACAGACGGGAACCTCTACCCACCGACCGACAAAAACCTCCACCGACTGACAGATGAGAACCTCCACCAACCATCGGATGGGAACCTCTACCCACCGACCGACAAGAACCTCCACCGACTGACAGATGAGAACCTCCACCAACCAACGGATGGGAACCTCTACCCACCGACCGACAAGAACCTCCACCGACTGACAGATGGGAACCTCCACCAACCAACGGATGGGAACCTCTACCCACCGACCGACAAGAACCTCCACCGACTGACAGATGAGAACCTCCACCAACCAACGGATGGGAACCTCTACCCACCGACCGACAAGAACCTCCACCGACTGACAGATGGGAACCTCCACCGACCAACGGATGGGAACCTCTACCCACCGACCGACAAGAACCTCCACCGACTGACAGACGGGAACCTCCACCGACCAACGCATGGGAACCTCCACGGACCAATGGATGGGAACCTCTACCCACCGACCGACAAGAACCTGCACCGACTGACAGACGGGAGCCTCCACCAACTGACGGATAAGAACATCCACCGACCAATGGATGGGAACCTCTACCCACCGACCGACAGGAACCTCCACCGACTGACAGACGGGAACCTTTACCCACCGACCGACAGGAACCTCCACCGACTGACAGACGGGAACCTCTACCCACCGACCGACAGGAACCTCCACCGACTGACAGACGGGAACCTCTACCCACCGACCGACAGGAACCTCCACCGACTGACAGACGGGAACCTCCACTGACTGACAGACGGGAACCTCCACTGACTGACAGACGGGAACCTCCACTGACTGACAGACGGGAACCTCCACCGACCGACAAGAACCTCCACTGACTGACAGATGGGAACCTCCACCGACCGACAAGAACCTCCACTGACTGACAGACGGGAACCTCCACCGACCAACGGATGGGAACCTCTACCCACCCACCGACAGGAACCTCCACCGACTGACAGATGGGAACCTCCACTGATTGACAGATGGGAACCTCCACTGACCAACGGATGGGAACCTCTACCCACCGACCGACAAGAACCTCCACCGACTGACAGACAAGAACCTCCACCGACCAACGGATGGGAACCTCTACCCACCGACCGACAAGAACCTCCACCAACTGACAGACGGGAACCTCCACTGACTGACAGACGGGAACCTCCACTGACTGACAGACGGGAACCTCCACTGACTGACAGACGGGAACCTCCACTGACTGACAGACGGGAACCTTCACCGACCAATGGATGGGAACCTCTACCCACCGACCGACAAGAACCTCCACCGACTGACAGACGGGAACCTCCACCGACCAACGGATGGGAACCTCTACCCACCGACCGACAAGAACCTCCACCAACTGACAGACGGGAACCTCCACTGACTGACAGACGGGAACCTCCACTGACTGACAGAAGGGAACCTCCACCGACCAACGGATAGGAACCTCTACCCACCGACCGTCAAGAACCTCCACCGACTGACAGACGGGAACCTCCACCGACCAACGGATGGGAACCTCCACCGACCGACAAGAACCTGCACCTACTGACAGACGGGAGCCTCCACCGACTGACGGATGGGAACCTCCACAGACCGACAAGAACCTCCACTGACTGACAGACGGGAACCTCCACCGACCAACGGATGGGAACCTCTACCCACCGACCGACAGGAACCTCCACCGACTGACAGACGGGAACCTCCACTGACTGACAGACGGGAACCTCCACGGACCAATGGATGGGAACCTCTACCCACCGACCGACAGGAACCTCCACCGACCAATGGATGGGAACCTCTACCCACCGACCGACAAGAACCTCCACCAACTGACAGACGGGAACCTCCACTGACTGACAGACGGGAACCTCCACTGACTGACAGACGGGAACCTCCACTGACTGACAGACGGGAACCTCCACTGACTGACAGACGGGAACCTCCACCGACCAACGGATGGAAACCTCTACCCACCGACCGACAAAAACCTGCACCTACTGACAGACGGGAGCCTCCACTGACTGACAGACGGGAGCCTCCACTGACTGACGGATGGGAACCTCCACCGACCGACAAGAACCTCCACCGACTGACAGACGGGAACCTCCACCGACCAACGGATGGGAACCTCTACCCACCGACCGTCAGGAACCTCCACCGACTGACAGACGGGAACCTCCACTGACTGACAGACGGGAACCTCCACTGACCAACGGATGGGAACCTCTACCCACCGACCGACAAGAACCTCCACTGACCAACGGATGGGAACCTCTACCCACCGACCGACAAGAACCTCCACCGACTGACAGACGGGAACCTCCACCGACTGACAGACGGGAACCTCCACCGACCAACGGATGGGAACCTCTACCCACCGACCGACAAGAACCTCCACCAACTGACAGACGGGAACCTCCACTGACTGACAGACGGGAGCCTCCACTGACTGACAGACGGGAACCTCCACTGACTGACAGACGGGAACCTCCACTGACTGACAGACGGGAACCTCTACCCACCGACCGACAGGAACCTCCACCGACCAATGGATGGGAAGCTCTACCCACCGACCGACAGGAACCTCCACTGACTGACAGACGGGAACCTCCACTGACTGACAGACGGGAACCTCCACTGACTGACAGACGGGAACCTCCACTGACTGACAGATGGGAACCTCCACCGACTGACAGACGGGAACCTCCACCGACCAACGGATGGGAACCTCTACCCACCGACCGACAAGAACCTCCACCAACTGACAGACAGGAACCTCCACTGACTGACAGACGGGAACCTCCACTGACTGACAGACGGGAACCTCCACTGACCAACGGATGGGAACCTCTACCCACCGACCGACAGGAACCTCCACCGACCAATGGATGGGAACCTCTACCCACCGACCGACAGGAACCTCCACTGACTGACAGACGGGAACCTCCACTGACTGACAGACGGGAACCTCCACCGACCAACGGATGGAAACCTCTACCCACCGACCGACAAAAACCTGCACCTACTGACAGACGGGAGCCTCCACTGACTGACGGATGGGAACCTCTACCGACCGACAAGAACCTCCACTGACTGACAGACGGGAACCTCCACCGACCAACGGATGGGAACCTCTACCCACCGACCGACAAGAACCTCCACCGACTGACAGACGGGAACCTCCACTGACTGACAGACGGGAACCTCCACCGACCAACGGATGGAAACCTCTACCCACCGACCGACAAAAACCTGCACCTACTGACAGACGGGAGCCTCCACTGACTGACAGACGGGAACCTCCACTGACTGACAGACGGGAACCTCCACCGACCAACGGATGGGAACCTCTACCCACCGACCGTCAAGAACCTCCACCGACTGACAGACGGGAGCCTCCACTGACTGACGGATGGGAACCTCCACCGACCGACAAGAACCTCCACTGACTGACAGACGGGATCCTCCACCGACCAACGGATGGGAACCTCTACCCACCGACCGACAGGAACCTCCACCGACTGACAGACGGGAACCTCCACTGACTGACAGACGGGAACCTCCACCGACCAACGGATGGGAACCTCTACCCACCGACCGTCAAGAACCTCCACCGACTGACAGACGGGAGCCTCCACTGACTGACGGATGGGAACCTCCACCGACCGACAAGAACCTCCACTGACTGACAGACGGGATCCTCCACCGACCAACGGATGGGAACCTCTACCCACCGACCGACAAGAACCTCCACCGACTGACAGACGGGAACCTCCACCGACCAACGGATGGGAACCTCTACCCACCGACCGTCAGGAACCTCCACCGACTGACAGACGGGAGCCTCCACTGACTGACAGACGGGAACCTCCACTGACTGACAGACGGGAACCTCCACTGACTGACAGACGGGAACCTCCACCGACTGACAGACAGGAACCTCCACCGACCAACGGATGGGAATCTCTACCCACCGACCGACAAGAACCTCCACCAACTGACAGACAGGAACCTCCACTGACTGACAGACGGGAACCTCCACTGACTGACAGACGGGAACCTCCACCGACCAACGGATGGGAACCTCTACCCACCGACCGTCAGGAACCTCCACCGACTGACAGACGGGAACCTCCACTGACTGACAGACGGGAACCTCCACTGACCAACGGATGGGAACCTCTACCCACCGACCGACAAGAACCTCCACTGACCAACGGATGGGAACCTCTACCCACCGACCGACAAGAACCTCCACCAACTGACAGACGGGAACCTTCACTGACTGACAGACGGGAGCCTCCACTGACTGACAAACGGGAACCTCCACTGACTGACAGACAGGAACCTCCACTGACTGACAGACGGGAACCTCCACCGACTGACAGACAGGAACCTCCACCGACCAACGGATGGGAATCTCTACCCACCGACCGACAAGAACCTCCACCAACTGACAGACAGGAACCTCCACTGACTGACAGACGGGAACCTCCACCGACCAACGGATGGGAACCTCTACCCACCGACCGACAGGAACCTCCACTGACTGACAGACGGGAACCTCCACTGACTGACGGATGGGAACCTCCACCGACCGACAAGAACCTCCACTGACTGACAGACGGGAACCTCCACCGACCAACGGATGGGAACCTCTACCCACCGACCGACAAGAACCTCCACCGACTGACAGACGGGAACCTCCACTGACTGACAGACGGGAACCTCCACTGACTGACAGACGGGAACCTCCACTGACTGACAGACGGGAACCTCCACCGACCAACGGATGGGAACCTCTACCCACCGACAGACAGGAATCTTTACGGAATGACTTTCCTAAACCCCATTCTTGCAAAGAATGAACATTGTCTGTGAGGACAAAGAAGAAACAGGAGGGTCTAGCTAGGACTGAACTAACTAGCACCAAACAGGAGGGGGGGAGGGTAGGATCAATAAGTTTTAATGGCCCAGAACCACTATTCCATGTCAATAGTAACACAATATAGTTCAATGCAATAACAGCAGCAGGAAAGACAGATCTCCACTGCATTCCTCCGTACACCTGAACAGATATACACGGGCTGTTCTATCTACCAAAAGATTTGTTATCCATATCAGTGATTTTCAACTCCAGTCCTCAAGGCGCCCCAACAGGTCATGTTTTCAGGATTTCCCTGAGATGAAATGTCTGTGGTA